>JAMKCH010042887.1:0-81248 GCA_023653785.1 Ophioderma brevispina
CACTAACATTTTTACATGTTAAACAGAAAACAAAATTCCAGATCAGAATTCAAAAATGGTCAAATACTTATCCCATACCTAATTTTACAACCCCTTTATAATAAGAATTATTGATGTAAACTCCATATAATACACACATAATGTAGGTTTTATTATTACTATTTTTACAGGCGGCTGTATTGGCTGCCATCTTGAATTTTGAAAATTTCCATTACAGAGAAATGCCAAATAAGGGTTTCTTTCTATTTATCAAATACATGTATCCTCATAGTGTAAAGCATACAGCATGCATATAGACAACTGGAATTAAGCCTCTAAGCTAAACTGCAAAAGGTGCAGAACACTTGACGTGTCCGGATGCGTTGGAATGCAATTCTTAAGAGGTGTTTAAAGTAACAACTTGCAGAGTGTATCAATGTTGTAAACAGATTTTGAACACCTGCAGAACATATTTTTATAAGTGCGGCCGGCATGTATTCAAGTACCGTAAATAGGTATAATGGAGGGTTAAGATCATTGTAATGATTCCGAGAGCATATTTTGACTTTTGAGCAGTCATATTGGAGTTTTGTGGCAATATAATGATTAAATTATATTCCAACACTTTCTCGTTGCTTAAAACAACGCGAGTATACGATAAAGATTTTTCTCTATCTAATACGTAGGATTATCATGCTTTTGGACATGGTGGCAGCCATATTGGATTTTTAAAACTGGCACTCCTGTAACAATTTTTGCAGATTTGCACAGCCCTCCAAAAATTTATTAGGCGTAGGTCCTAATGACCTAACATCTATCAATAGAAAAATCTGTCCTTTCATTTCCATCCTCAGGCTGTGTGCCTAAACCCTTTCTATCTTACCTCTAGCTGGTTTGCCTAAACTTCTCTTCTACCTGATAATAGGCAGAAAAGCAGCCAGTGCCCCTGAGTTGGCCCCCTCCAAAATCGAAATCAACAGGTTGATGGCCTCCAAAACACCAGATGACTCGTGCTTACGACTGTACGTCCCCCCTGTGCTCTTGCTAAAACTTCCCCGTGCTTTTTGTATTCATGCAATTGCTTAAACTATATTTTCATTCTCTGATCAATTACCTTAGTACTATGAGAGGCTTACTGCATGAAATCTGCAACTGTAGAAATTCCTCTGGTGGTGCTATAGCTCAAAATGCGTCTGAGCTCAAACCGCCTGTTTGTTGAGAGTGGACAGCCCCTTCCCCTGGACCGAGTGAAACCATTTTATGAATGTAATAACAACAATAGCGATGATGTACCTATCTTGTTCTTTGAAATGTATCTATAAGCGTTCCCGGTACCTTTTGTTGTTGTTCAAAATTAATTACTGCTGACCAGTTATTCCATTGCAAGCAGTGAACTTGCATGCATGTGTGCAAGATTTTAACAGAACCACAAGCCTGTAGTTGATGCAATTATGTTTCTATAATTTGTAAGATAGAATTGTAATAAAGCCAAATTATATTTGCACAGTTTGTCATTTGACTTTGATGAGAAACAAAAGTACAAAATGGAGGGTTTCGAATTTTTTGTATTAGCTTTATCTCATAGTGTATTTACTAGTTCGTATGTTGACTTGTGTTTGTGCATGACGGTCTATAGACCAAGGGAGCAATAGTATGTGTGCTTAAACAAGTTATGTTTTGCTATAATTTGTTGAATTTTAAATTAAAGTATGAAATGTTTCAATATCACATTATTGATTGCAGACTCTGAATACTTTGACTTTTGTTTTTATTTAATGATTTGCCAGATAGAAATGTCAAAGTTATATTTTTATAATTAATGGCACTGTCTTTATTTTAATGTATGGTGAAGAGGTTGGCAACTAAAGCGGCACTGGGGCACATTTTCACCCATATGAATTTTTTCAATTTGTTCGCAAAATTGATAGTCTAGGCCATGGAGAACAGAGATATATTTACACAAAATAACATACCCCAACAGATAGGGACAATTGATAGAGGATAAAACATGCCCTGTAATTGTAGGGCTAACTTTGTTAAGTTTTTTTTTCCATAACTTAATCACAAATGTGTATATAACATGGATATTTTGACTCATACTCACTGATATTAAACCCACATAGGTTATAGACCTGTCAAACCGTGTGCATAGCTTGGGAAACAAGCATGCGGCATGCGCTGTTCTTTGTTAAACGCCTTTTCGTCGGATACTGAATTTAACGTCCGCCGGCGACGTTAAATTATAAATTGTTCTGTTTACCCATAGGAAGCTGATTTGGGTCTTAATCATTTCGTATGAGGAGGGCGTTTGTATATAAAAGCCTTACAACCAGCAAAAATATCGCTTTTGAAAAAATCTTGAGGACGCACTATTTTTCAAATGTGCCAGTGTCTCTTTAATGAATGGCCAGTTTTATGGTTTATACAATGGCAAATGGTGCATCAGCAAAATGATTCCTGATTAAAGATCACTGTGCATTTGATCTGATTGGCACCGGCTGCTTTTTCCTAATTCATTGCTGGTTTCATGAATGAGCTTTTGACTATCAAGGTGAAAGGTCATGACTTAACGGTCTGTTGCTGTTTCTATTTGCATATGTGCTGTTGCCAGTTGCAGTGGTGCACCAGGGGGCATCCCACCTTTTTTTTTCTTTAAATGACAGGAGGAGAATTTATTTAGGATACAAATTGCTCTCAATTGCCACAGTTCGAATGTAGACCACCTACTAAGATCGTTCCGAAGGTTTATTGTACAAACAGTTACAAAGAAAAGCAAAAACCTTGTTTGACTTTGCCCGACTATCGTAATTGTCCCCCATAGACACGTGCTTTGACTTTCTGTCTGTCGTGCACGACGAAGTACTAATCATCATATTATTACAAAAAGACGGCGTATTCGGCTTTTTTCACGTGAGGTGTTGAGCTAATACAATTGAAAACATTCCACACATGGCACAAAACCCGGGTTCGAAAAAATTGGGGGGCGGTTCTTTCTGGAAATCTCATGTCTCTATTATTGCATTTACAATGAGTTCTATGAGTTGCAAGCAGAAAGTGAGGGGAGAAAAAAAAAAATAGGTCCCTCTCTCTTCGCCTCCCCACTAGTTTCCTCCCTGCGATGAGAGAACTTATACCGTGTAGAATGAAAAACAGTACTAGATCTATGAAGCAGGGACATGTACAGTTATAAGCCAGGAAACCTATAGATATTCTTTGTATTAGTGAGTAAATTTGTATAATTTGCAACCAATATATATACGCGCGAGATTTCAAGGGTCATTCATTAAACATTGAACTCTGGCTATTCAAGCTAAACCAAAAAGCAAGTTATTTTGTCAAAAAATGATATATTGATGAAATCAACACTATGGCAATTATACCTGGGGACAGAAACCCCTTTGACGCGTGCATCACTTCGCTTCTTGTAAAGGGGTGGAAGCTATGAACACATAGGACTCCCTTAATATTAATGCCTAGATGCTTGACAATGAAAACATAAATGGAAATGCAATTGACACGAGTACTTGTCAATACGCCGCCCGAAATGACGTATTTGACACCATCATCGATTGTGAGAAAGTTAATGGCGATGGCTCCATAGGCGTACTGTGATTATGCCTTCCTTGAGAAGGTTGGCCCGAAATTCGCGCCATTGACCATAATGGTCCATCGGGCCCATAAGATCCTGGAGCATAAATATCTGGAAAAAATATGTCAAATATTGTCTCAGAACCACATTTGCCATATTGGGTACTGATCATATGGTCCTTGAACATCCCTGGGGAAAAAAACATGTTCAAATATATCCAGGACCACATTTGTCATATTGTCCTGGAGCATAAATAAAAAAGGAGCATATTTGAATAGGCTCCTGGATCATATTTGACTACACAAATGGTCCAGGGCCTGAGCATATGGACGTCGCCCGAACTGGCATTGACAACGATCATCGTGTCAAATCCTCGCCCGAAATGATTGCATGTTATGCCCATGTAAAATTAAACAGTTGATCGTCCCGCCCGCTCCGATTTTGGACGCCGCGCCGATTTTTTTTATTTGTTTTTTTTTTTAAATAAATCACATGCCACCCAAAGAGGCAAAAAGTGGGAAACGAAGTCAACAAAATAATCGGAGCACTATGAACTCTCATACCTATTTCAAAGAGTATCCTTCCTTTTGTTGAGGTAATTTCTTCAACCTTTTGTATAAGATTATATTTCCACAACGCAAGTATCATGGTGGCCATCTTATACATGGCGGGATCTTGAAAAAAAATATTAACATACCCCCTCATAACGGGCCTCCCGTTGCCATTTTTTTTCAAAAGGCCGGATGAGAAACTGGTTATTATTACATGGCCTTAGAGATTAGATCAACTATTTTCTTGGTTCAACAAAAAAACGGTCATCCAGTATTGTATTATTGTGAAAAAAAGAAGAAGCGGACTTGACAAAGATGGTTCTAAAATTGGTCCAACGATTCTAAAATTGTCAGGGTTGGACAATAGGTAAGCACTATCAGTGATTTGCTAAATTCAGAAAATCGACAACAAAATCATTACACAAAATTCAGATTTTTGCATGTCTGTAACAAGTACAGGTATCCTAACATACATTGCAAATGATAAGACCAGAAGCAACCTAATACGACAAAATCGGAAGTTTTACACAGGGTTCGACCCCGGACATTTTTAATAGCCGCCATATTGGATTTTTAACTGACATCATATTTTACCGCTTTGAACCCAAAGGACCAATTTTTTTTCTTGTCTTCAATTTTTTAAGTCTGCTAATAATGGTTAACCACTTATCTTTCAATAAGACATGATAATGCATGGCTTCAACTTAGTTATCATTTTCTGACCATAATAGATGCCCCCCATATATACCAGACATATCATAGCCGCCAAATAATCGATTTTCCAGCAGGGAATTTCCATCAATTTCCTTAGTTTTGCTGCTTTTTGAAACCAAGGGGCAATTGTTCTTCAATTCCAAAATTCTTAATAAAAGTAATTATTACACATTTATCTTCAATAAGACATAGTAATGCATGGCTTCGACTAATTATCGTTTTCTGTCAATACTGATCAAAGTGGCTGAACCGTCTATGTACAACCAACGGCCTGTGTAGCTGCTGTTCATTCGGACACTTACTAACACATGTAAGGAAGGATATTCTTTCATTGCGAACACGCATTTTCTGCGGGCATGTAAAAAACATGGCCTGGCCCAATGGCATGAAATAAAGCTAAGTTGTTTGTGCAGCACATCTGCTCTAGGGACTTCAAGTATGTGGGAGGATAGCTCAAGAATCCTATTATAAAAGGTGTCCTAATAGCTTTTCTCTTGCACCTACAGTGGGATTCTTGAGCTTAGACATGAGGCAACCTGTAGTGTGCCCTTTTTCCAAAGGTACACTGACACATTGGCGGTATTATAGTATGGTAGGAGTCATGGTTTCAGAAGATGAATAGATGCCAATTACGACTGAGAGGGTTAAAAAACAAAAGGCAAGCGAGACTAGTAACAAATGGACTGGAGGTGAGTTGCATACTAATGGCATAATTTAGGGGTGAGTTACATGATTGGTTCCGACTGTTACATAGTTAACAGCCACAAAACAAAAATGCATTATTAATTTCCGAGGGAATACCCCTTTAACAGTACCGTATTTGAAACAATGCAAATGCAGATTCTACCAAGGGATCAGATGATATCTGGTATTATAGCAACAGATGTGCAGCTAAAAGGAGATTTTATTTTATAAATTTTAATAGAATGCCCCCTTTAATCAGGCCATAGATGACCGCAGATCGAAACGTTAAACACTCAACATGAGGCTGGGTCGATAGGTTCTTATGACAAAGTTTGGCTGACATCAGCCCAAGCATTGTTACCCCCCCCCCCCCCCTACTTCTTAAGTGCAACGGAGATTTTGAGGAGCACCCAAATATCAAATATTGTGTCCATAATAGTAATTTCATAAAGATAGATACTCAATAGATTTCTTACCTTGTGTTGGCTACAAAAACGTCTTAAAACAGAGGAAAGCAGAATAAAAACAGTCGTCAATTTTAATTGCCTAATTTCAATGTAAAAACATAGGCTGAAATTTCGATATTGCTACTATACGAAAATAGGAAGTCACAAAATTTTTGTACCAAAGAAACATTTCTCAAAGCTTAATTCTTTCAGATGAGGATATTTTGATGTGGGACGGCTTACCAGCACGGGCATATTAACTCATTTACGTTCGATTTTTAGGGACACCTCTGATATGTGAAATCTCTCGTTGCAAGCATTGGCGACACTCAAAACTATTCTTAATTATCCTATGAGCTCAACTAAATTTGCACCATTTTTTACCAAATCGGAGCAATTTAACATTTGACCCCTGTACAACTGAAATTGACCCTTTTTATTGATTTTTGCTGTTCTTAGCCTATAACTCTGAACGGAGGCTGTACCTATTACAAACTATACCTTTCTGAATCCTTATGGTTTACACACCTAACATGGTGTGCTTTTCAAACATTGTTTTGATCTTTTAAATCAATTCAAAAATGTGACCCCTGTACAAACTTTGTTTTGGCCCCCTCTCTTAAGGCACCACTAGCGGACCACTTAAGATCACGTTTCAGGGATTTCAGTGTCAGTATGCAACATATTTAATCACTCCAAACCTTTTGTACTTGAGATGTGTTACAAATGTGTGCTAGCTCCCGGTTAATAGTATCTCACAGAAAGACATACAAAAAACGTACCCAGCAACATACGTGAGTTAGACTCTATCACAGGAACTTCATAACCAACAACCTTCTAGAACAGGTGACTGTAAATCCGTCGAAAAAAAAATTTCGATGGGGAAAATTGCGTCACGTGGAAGATGTTACAACGAGATTGATCTTTATAACATATGTTGATGGTTCCACGGATCTGCCTCGAATGGTCTCTGAATCCAACAATAATAACTCAAGCAAGAAAACAAACGAAACTAAGCAATATCAATTGGAAAGTATTGAAGTCTGAAAAAGACGCCTATACTCAAGAAAAGGAATTGACTAATTCCAAACTCAATTGGCCAAAATAACCTTAAACAAGAACAAGTGCAGTGGGAATATTTAAATCAACATTTAGTCTGATGATGATGGTTCCTTTAAAGAATGTCATGAACGTTCTAAAAATGAATTCGGAACAGAAACTGGGACCAAGTTGCAATGGGGCAGGACGCACTTGAGTATGACTGGTGCTCTCTTGAATTTATTAATTTATAATCTGGCGCGTACTCTTAAGCTTGTACGTTGCCAACGTATTTGGTAGACTTTTATTAACTGATTGTATGTGTATACGTCCCCACATATGTTTTTGTCAATGTATAAGGAATATTACCATTTTAGATTTACACTGCTTTCTTATTTTACTTCTTCTTAATGTTTGTGTTTTCATTTCGCCGGATCATTCAATTTGCTTTAATTTAGCTGATTTTATGACTTTTCCAGACTGGATCATTCCATTCGGGTGATTCGCTTATTCAATCTGTGTATAATTGTTGGCATATTAGTATTAATTCTTATGATTGTGATCCGCATAGTATCTTTACTCCCCTGTTTTGTTCTCTGCCAAAAATGCGTTGACCTTTTATTCCTTGTTTTTCTATTGGATATGAATGACATGTTGCTTAATACACGGCTGTAAGTCACGGAAGGGGATTTGTCATTTCTTGTTATCTTGTCATTCAAAGAATAATATAATTTAAGAGCATTTTGATTTGAGCTCCTGTTAACTGAAACCATACCGTTGGGTTGCGTCTTTTAAGGAGGGTGTGTGAGAAACCAATATACCAATAGGTATTATCACTATGACTTAATGTTAAATGACGATAATCCGGTCAAGTTCCCACAGTGTTTGTTTCTTTTTAATTGACCTTTAAAATTTTGTCTACATAAATTGTCCAAAAAAATGTCTATCAATATAATCAGCCACAGGTTGGAATGACCATATGTTGCAAGTCAGCAGAAAAGTATCTTGCTATGTCCCGGGGTTGGGGGGGGGACTCACATATGAAAACTGATATGGGTTTGTAAGGCTCGGCTTCCAAAACTCAGTGGCATCGTGAAGAGACTGGAAACTAGGGGTCTTTGGGTGAGAGACTGTAAATTGCCTCAAATAGGGAGTTGTCGAGGACAAAGTTTGAAAAAGTTTCAAAAAAATGGAGGTAGTTTGGGTGAGTGATTTTATTAGCAAAATTTTCTTAAAAAAAAAGAGGGTCTTTGGGTGAAGATTTTAAAATGTTTTCTCCAAAATGTTGGTGGACAGTGGTAAAAGTCAAAAAATAGGGGTCTTGGTGAAGTTCTCAAAAAAAAAAAAAAAAACATTGTGGGGGGTCTATGGGTGACAACGATGCTGAAAAACGGGGTCTGGGGTCTTAACAGCCTTACCTACACTTCACTTCCAAAGATGGGAGTGCCCCCCGGGTTGATATGTGCATGAATAAGAGAGGGTTTTTGCTGAGGCCGTAATTCTTAGAGATGATGTGGCGAAGATAGCAAGATATTACAAGCGGAGGCGCGCTGGGCGTGTAGTTCTATTTTTTTATTTGTACGTATCTGTCAGCACATGCATGCCGGTGTTTATCTGCGAGCGCAGGTACAGGACGTGACCAAATACTGGTACCAAGAATTTGTATGCGCATATCGTCACGAATCTTCCAAAACAGGACCAATCGACCAAAAAAACTCACATTCCAGATATCGCGCATGGAGTTTAGAGAATTTAGTGAACTTATAATCTAAAAATTGAACACTTGTATATGTACATTTTGGCATTGAAGCGTTATTCATTTTAGAACGTTTTTCCCATTCACGTATCCTTGTTCTTGTCCAAATTTATTTACAAAGTTGATTGTTGTTGGAAAAAAACTCAAGAGTCGATCGATCGCCTAGTGGTATTGACCATGATGTGAACGTACTTTGCATGTGGACGGTTGCTAGGGAAGATGCCTATTGTTTTGTAAAATTTTCTTAGCGTCGTCTCTTAGGAGACAAACTAATGTGGCAATGGAGATTAGGAAGAGGACTATTGATGTTCTAAAATTGTTTGTGTTGTATTAGAATTATTTCCATATAAATGTTTTTCGATGTAGGGGGCACAGAAAAGGTCACCGTCCATTGCATTCCAATGGGGCTTGATCGTGTTTCCCCCTACTTTCTTTAAGCAAAGCATTTGAGACACTCAAAACTATTCCATTTTTAATCCTATGAGCTCCCACCCAATAATTTGACACCATTTTTTATCAATCGAAGCAACTTTTAATAATTGACCCCCGTAACAACTGAAATTACCATTGATTTTGCTGTTTTTAGCCTATAACTCTGAAACTTGCGGCTGCACATTATAACTATACCTTGTAGAATCTTATGGTGAAGACACATAAAATGGTATAGTTTCAACACGATTGGATCCATTTAAAATTTGACCCCTGTACAAATTTTGTCTTGGCCCCTCTTCTTAAGGCACCACTGCGGCACTTAAGAATCGCGTTTCACGGTCCTGTCAGGCTGGCAACATATTAATCACTCAACCTTTTTGTACTTGAGATGTGTTACAAATGTTGCTAGCTCCCGGGTTAATAGTAATACGAGTTACTGTACGTTGTTAACTGATTAACGCTGTTCACAGAAATAACGTAGTTCACACGTATCTCCCTTTATTTGATTAGAGGGGAGTATCTTTGAACGAATTAAAGATTTTTCATGTTAGTCATAACCATAGTACATATCGCCATCAAAAGTAGCAAACCAAATCGATCGTTTACTAAACGTTTTCTACAAGTTGTGGTGGGGTCGAAGAGATCGCAAAATCCAGCTGTACACGGGTCAACTTCTCCAAATGCTATATTTAATTTTTAAAAAGGCTAAATTGTTCTTCTTTATACATGATTAAAATGTATGGATTTATGAAAATGGAATTACACTTAAAAAACAAAGTTTAGGGAACCCTATACCCCAAAACATTTTCAATAATCGGTTCCACAAGTGATGAAATTGACTATAATGAGCTTAATCTTCGGATAAAAAAATTATGTTTTCACAAAATAGGCAATTGCGACTGTTTTAATTAATTTCCAAGGCATGCATTAAAAGTGATAAATAGAAGCAGGATTGTAAAAATAAAATATTACACTCAAATGTGACTGAATTTTTTGTATTTCTAAACAGTGGTGAACAGCGTTTCTGATAACGTGTTTTCTGTTTTGTTCATTGATTTCAATGTAGGTGGTGGAACAGCAAAATAACGTATCCCTCTTCAAAAGGATGTATGATGTTAAAATAGCCACATATCGCCAATATTGAAATGATGAACAACGTTATATGACAAATGTAATATGCTTAATATCATTCGTAGTAATGTCATGTATAATTCACTTTAACCAAACGAAAAACAATATAATTACCAGAATGCTTCATAACCATTCTCTTTAACATTTAGATGAGATGTTTAGAAATCAAATCAGATGAAATGAGCATTTTGTCACTGTTCGGAACGAGTATATGGTGAAAAATACCTTTATATGATGGGTATTATTTTGCAATACATAAAATACGGAAGTACGTTGCAATCAATTATCACATGAGTGTTTGAATCGGATTTATCTGGAACTTAATCGCTAAGACACCGTACCTAGCGTGAACAACGTTATCCAGTGCCATACTACAAAAGAATAAAAATTGAATGTATATTCATTAAATAAGATAATCGTTTCAAGTTACAGTGCAGGATAATACCCAATTGGTTTATTACCGTCAATTGTGATGTTTTGTGCTGTGTATAACTAGTATAATCTGGGCCATATGGTACAGCAGAGGGATACTTAAATTTGCCTCTGAATATGGACACGATTATAAAGAAGAAATAAACAAACAAAAACAAACATACTGAAATACAAGTTACGGGAAAAAAGTTCAAATATCATAGAACAATTACTTCCACTGCAGTGAAAACTTGGGCGGTCAGCTGTGATTCCGAAGCCCGCTATTCGAAGGTCCGCTATTCGAAGGTCCGCTATTCCGAATCTTATAAGGGTTCGCTTTTCCGAAGGTCCGTATTTCGAATATTATAAAGGGTCCGCTAATCGAAGGTTCCCCTAATCCGAATTTAAAATAAGGTCCGCTATTCCGAATTTGAAAAGGTCCAGCATTCCGAATATTATAAGGTCCCTATTCCGAACATTTTATAAGGCCCGCTAATCCGGAGGTCCGCTATTCCGAATACTAAAAAAGGGACCTATCGAATATGAATAATAATGTAATAATAATAACATTATTTTCAAAACGGTTAAAACATGTTCAATACAAAATGGTTCTTTCAACATGTCGTGTGATACATAGCCCTACAAGAAGATATATTACAATGTAAAATGTGAAAATGAGCTTTACGCTTTACAGCAAAATAATACACAGAAATTATTCAATAAAAGGATACCCACACACACACACACCCACCCACACACAACACCACATACATGCTTACAAGAGCTACATTGTGGGAGTTCACTGAAAATCTTCTTTAAAGACCACTTTTTTAGACACTTTTCAGAAAAATACACTTTTCAAAACTTATAAGGAGATTTCAAAAACCTATCTAGTTTGAGATTTTCTCTAAAAAAAGACCTTTTTAGGCATTTTTAAAATGGTTTTCCATTTTTTTTCAGTTTTTTTTCATTATTTTTAGAGTTTTTCTCACTGTTTTCTAGCCAAAGGATTGCGCCGCAGGCCTATATAAGTTACTAAACTAGAAAAATCCTCTTTTCTATTTTTACGGAATAACCTCAATATGAGTACAGTTTATTCGTTATAGGACAATTCGTAACTAGTAAATCTAGAAAAAATACTCCCACAATGAAAAAAAATACACCCACAAGTAAACAATAATCCCACAATGTCTCTTTATAACCAGAAAATACTCCCACAATGTATTCTTATTAAGTACAGAACAAAACCATACACACACACACACATACACACACAATCACATCTTACGACAAAACACTCCATACACCATAATTTCATCACACTGCCACACAAACCCCAATCACACATTAAATACATACACACCCACACGCAAGCATATAGGCCTATAGTCCTTCGACAAAGCATCCACAGGGCCTATCAACAAACTACACACATTACACACACAAGCACTCACACATGCAAAGCAACCACAGGGCCCTACCCACATCATGTACATCATACCTATCATACACACTCGCTCCGCAACACACCCACACGCACACACACACGTACACAACACGCACACACCCACACATTGATAAATACACACACGGTCGTCCATATTTCCCCACCTCATACACCCCACACATGCAAACTTAGAAGGAAAAGGTAATATGGTTTCGTTTAAACACATGAACACAGGATTTACGTGGATCAAATGTGGAAACAAACAATCATAATAGTTTTCACTACAAGAAAAAAAATGTTATAACTTAAACTAGAAATTTATAAGGTTGCATATACAAAACATAGAAGCTATTTTTGTACATCATCAGTAAGTATCCAGACAAAACCTAAAAGCCAAACATCATACAGTCATTCTTTGGAGTTGGTTTTTTTGACCTGCCAATTTTACTTCATTTTTTTTTATTTTTACATTTTCATTGAGCGTAATTCCACAGTTTAGGCACCTCTATAAGTAACGCTACGTTTTTACTCTGTCTGTGGTTTATCATAAATAAACATTACCGGCTCTCATATTATAATTCACTTCTTTCTTCTTAAATCTACTGCTCAGGTAATTGTGGTACAGAGTTGATATTTTAAACTTTAAACATGGCGATTGCTTCACTTTGGTACCTCTTTACTTCAAGGTTATCCCATTTTAAAGAAATCTTTCATGCCTGTGTACTTTATGAAATATCTGTTGACACCGTTTATGATTTTGGCTCACGATTTTGCAAAACCGGAGCTTATGTGAAGCATTTGATACAATTACCCCATACTAATTAACAATAATTAAAATGTTGGGATTAGTTGCATTATAATAAAACACGGAAGGTTAAATGGGATAATAGTTTTTGATTTTCTAGTAAGAACAAACCAGGAGGCATTTTCTTTGTGATATGATCAATATGTTTACTCCCATGATACTTTCATCATAATTATCCAAGGTTGCTTACAATCCTTCACCTCTTTTTTGATTTTTTCCGCCATTAATATTTTAAGTTAATATCAACATTGTATACGAGCCAGTTTGTTGTGTACCAACAATCACATTCAGATATTACATTTAAACTTAATTTGTTTGTTAAACTCCATTTTCTACACTCTCAAGATCCTCATTGATTTTTCAACAATATCATCAATATTACCAGAACTATCCTTACGGCCGTGTCATCAGCATACACACTAACGTTGACATTGGGTTAGGCAACTTGGAAGATCCTTTATGTACAAGATAAAAAGAAGATGACCCAAAATTGAGCCCTGTTGTAAATGCCACAGTTTGGCTTATGCTCATACTTTGAACTTTGCAACCATTAATAATTGTTACATTACGTCATCATTTACATAACTCTTGAACATGCGATAACATTATTTATTATTCTGTCATAATTGAAACATTTCTTTATGAGTATACTATGGTTCACGGTGTCGAACGCCTGTGGTAAATCTAACTCAAATTCCACATATCAATAGCTTTCAACAACAACCATCAATCAGTAATTTTATAAGTGCATAAGCTGTAGAAAACGAGGTCTAAATCCCTGACTGTGATCATGTAAACATATTTTGCGAATCTAATATGGATATAATTGATCGAAATACAGCGGCGTTCAAACAATTTTGGATAAATAGGTAGAAGTGAGATTGGACGGTAATTACATTGGATCAGAGTTTTTAACACTTATATCTTGGGACAGATCTAGCTCTCTTCCAATATTTGTATCGCCTGAACTTTTGTTCGCCAGAGAACTTATTACTAATCACTTTTCGTCCTGGTCTGTCTGTCCTGTCGTCCCGTCGTCGGTTCTGGCTGTCATTCTGTCTGTCTGCCCGCAGTCCGTGTTCAAGTGCTTGTGTACAATTTATCTGGAGTTCCGTAAGGCTACGTTGATGTACTTGTGGAAAGAATCGGGTCCATGAGTTCTCGACCTGATTATATTTTGGGCGTAAAATATGCTTATTAAGTCTCTAATTTGCAGAATTTACGAACATTTTCCCGCACTGCTTGTGTACACGTTTTCTGGAGTTCGTAGGCGTTAATTATGTAACCTGGTGGAAGGATGCGGGCTGGAGAGTTCTCAACTGATTAATTTGGGCGTATTTCGGGCAAATTAAGTATGCAAATGAGCTAATTAATAATGCAAAATCACGTAATTGCTACAATTTTGAAACTGTACATCGGATACGGAAAATTCCTTCACTGCATGAGCCTATCACGATGCGCACTGTCTTGCAAGTTGAAAGTGCGAGATATGTGCGGCTTAGGTATGCAAATGAGTAATTACATCATGCATAATTACTGTTCTCTTAAACGCCATCGGATGGGCAAAATTACTTCGCAACATGAATGAATACTCTCTGCCTCTTTTGTGTGAATCCATAATTGGGTCAAAGTTGCATGTGCGCCGATTAAAGGGCATTTTTTGATACAATTGATCTAATCAAATAAGCATAATGGCCTGTATCGCTGAAATGGTACATTGGATATGCAAAAATTCCTTCGCTGCAGTGAGACTTCTAAGCCGTACATCTTTTGTGTTAAACAATTTTGGGGGAAAAAAAATTGCGGTCAAAAGTGGCAACGTGGGTCATTAACGGGGCATTGTTTGAAAGCAATTGATCTAATTAATATGCGTATTGCTGTATTCGCTGTAAAGGTACATTGGATATGCAAAGTTCCTTCGCTACATGTGATTACTATGCGGTGAAACATCTTTTGTGTGGAATCATATTGTGGTCAAATGCATTTGGGCCACTAAAGGGGCATTCTTTTGATTATTTTAAAATTGCAAGTACTGCTAAATGCTTGGTCCATTTCACCCAAATTTGCTCAGGTTATCAATGTTCATTGTGAATTCTACACCTCCAAAGAATTTGATTCCAGGAGGTTGTTTACCTACAATAAATTAGGTCAGCATGTTGTTTTATTATTTTTGCAGTAATGGCTGTGTGGTGTGAGTTGTGGTGTACAAACAGGTGTACAAAACAGAAAGACTATCAAAGGGGGGAGTATACCACACACAAACAAATGTATTATAGCTAGATCAGTGCCCATTGTTTTCATTGAATTGTTTTTTCTCTAACTGGTTGTTTGTTGCATTGGGTTCGTTCTTTTGGTTGCCAGCCTGTTTTCAATTCTTGGAAAATGTGAAATATGGCAAAAATTTTGGCCTTCCACCGCTTCTGGACGCCGTAGGGCACTCAAATTTAAAATGGTGGTCCACATGTTTTTTATAAGTGGTTTTGCCAAATTGAATAAATTTCATATTTTACTAAATTTAAGGCATTTTAAGGGATTTTTTGGCATGACTTTTGCCAGATTTCATATCTCCACAATGGAATTTTTGTGACCCCTGGGGTGGTTGTAAATGAAAGAGCAAGAAATAAGAAATACTAAAATGCAAATCCCGGGGGTGCTACGCCTAACAATCTCTGGTTGGATTATGTTGGGGACATTTCAAGATTAATATCTCCCAAACGGAGATGTGTGACCTCTATGGTGGTATCAAATGAAAGAGTTAAGAAGTATAAATACTGCAAACCCGGGGGTTCTACTCCTAACGTCTCTCTACTTGTGCTCATGTTCGTGGACTTTTCAAGATTAATATCGACAACAGAAATGTTGTGACCCGCCCTAGGTGGTGTCAACTGAAAGAGTGGAGGTATAGAATACTATCAAAATGCAAACCTGGGGGTGCTACTCCTCAACATCTATTTCTGCTCTTGTTAGACTTCTCATGATTAATATGCTCTACAATGGAAAATGTTGTAACCCCTGGGGTGGTGTCAAATGAAAGAGCCTGAAGTAAAGATACTATAATGCAAACCATGGGGTGCTACTCCTAAATATCTCTGACTTATGCTCTTTCAAGATTAATATCTCCACAATTGCAAATGTTGTGACCCCTAGGGTGGTGTCAAATGGAAATAGGTGGGAGTACACTATTTGAGAATTGGAGTTTATCTGCTTGCACACTTTTTCGGGACACCCTGTACTCGCACAGTTTGCCCTCTGGTGGCTGCTTTTGCTTACAGTTAAAGCACGGAAAGCAGGCGAGACTGGGGGTTCGAGAACCGCCTTGTGTGGAAATGTACCTGATGCAAGAAGATAAGAATAAGATTGCTGAGTGGAGCACAAATAACATCACAGACCAACAACTTTAACCAATTTCACACCTATTATCAACACCGGTTGCCATTACTGTTTGATAAAGAGCGAATTTGCTCCAGAACATACTGTTCACTAACAAGATTAAAATTAAATTTTCACTACCAATCCGTCATTACAAGTTGGTAATCCTTGTGAACATCATAACATCCCATCACAACCAGAGGATTTTCTTTTGCTAGGTTTGGACCATGTTTGCAAATAATCATTAAGTTGTATTGGATCTCATGTGGATTTGTTTTTTCATTTTTCCACACCATTTTTCTGTCCAATTATATACTCTTAAGTATGCAATCTGTTGTTTTACCAGGGACACGTGCCCTTAGACTTTCCAGATCTTAATTTGGGTCTTTAAACGCTGGATTTTCATCTTAATAAAATTCTTTGTGGACATTTTTAAAATCATTGAGTTAACTTTATTTCTAAGGTTGCGATATTCATTCCATTTGGAGGAGATTTTTGAATTAGCTTGGCACGTTTTTTTAAACATCGTCGCGTTCGCGCATTGCCTTTACCTGTCGTCAGTAAGCCATGGTGAGATTTTGTGGCGCACGCGCTTCTTACTCAATGGGGCCATGGCTGTTCGGCACTTCAATAACTTAACTCAAAATCATTTACGCATCATCGATATTATTTGGTGAGTCGTAACTTCATAACCAATTCCTGACAGATATCGGACTTTTTTAAATGATTCATCGTCGAAATGCTTATAGTTCCTACTTATAGAATTATGACCACTTGTCAAATTTGTATTGCTTTCTTTACCAATAATTGCATAAACATATAATAAGGCCCGCCATTCCGAGTGTTTATACCTACCGTCAACACCACTTCTAGCTCCTGTTTGTAAGATAACAGAGAACCTTGACGTCACAACTTAACTGTTACTTGGATGTTGTTCCATTTTTCTATAGGGGCAATAAAAATAACATATTTAGTTTTTTGTGATAATAGAGAGGGATTTAGACACGAAAATCTTGAATAAACACATATCGAAACATATTAAATTAATTTGCCGGTGGGTGTTTAGCCTTTTGTGGCCAATTTTAAAGATTTGGACATGTATACCAACAACTACTTCGCATCATGTTTCTAAACAGTTTTTACAGTGGAATCTGTAATATTAATAACAAGCCCTCACAAGTGGAAATGAGATTTAGGGGTAGGGCAACCTCATAATGGACATGGATTTAGGTATGAAAGTGTGTTAAAGAAATCTTTTAGTACTAGCTCGCGACCCTTAATATTGATGAGACGTAAGCTAGGCATCTCAAAATGAAATTGAGTCTAGGTATCAAATCCACCACAACAATTCAGGTGCAACGCGAAATTTCAAAGGCATCCATGTAGTGAATTTCGTGTAGATCAGACACTCCATATTTTTATTTAGCTCAGAAATGTCTTAAAGGAAATAGTCAAGATTTTTTCCAAGCTCAGTTTGACTTACCATTCCTAAATATATGTACATACAATGCGAATTCCCGAAAAAATAATACATTTGATGTAAATGAACAAAATAGAGCATTTTAATTGTTGTTGCTTTTTTTGCCATACGAAGAAAAAACGGTCGGATTTTCGCCACGTTTCATTGATCAAAAGCTCCCAATTTTGCTCTCCTCGTTACGTCAAAGTGGATGCCAAAACAATCGTGTTGACTCGCATTGTTATTGCTGAACACTGTAAATATTGATGGATTAATGAAGTAATAATAAAAATAAAAAATTTTTTTTTAAGAAAAACGAAAATAAGTTACAGAATGACAATTTGTTTTCATTTCATTTCGTTGTGTTTTAATTATTATTAAGTTAACCTGCGATCTTGATGTCACAACGACGTAACTTATGGATGGTCATCACTTTTTCGTCACCATTTGCCTGCGATTTGGATGTTTTCGGAATCGTTTTCGAAGTAAGCTATTGGGCGGGAAATTAAAAGTGCAAAATACTCAAAATTGACAATTTTCAACTTATTTTGGATTTAATGTATAATACTTTACTTAAGCTTTCATCCATACCAAATTTTCCCATATTCAGAATCATGACATATTTCTTAATCAAAGAATGTTATTCTACAAATTCTATGCCGCCGCCTTCTATCTACTTTTCACTTTCTTATTATCATGATTCGTACTGAAATATAAGAGATGCCTTAAATTATTGTAATACTACTGCACCAACATGAACAATTTGAATACATACAGTAGTTTTATCAATCTGCTAAGTAATGAACCATCGCATCGACTTATCAAATTGTTCTTTTTGAAACTGAAACTTGTAATTAACCTAGTTATACCATTTCTGTTAGGCAACACCGTAAACTTAAAGAGACATGAGGCAGATTTCCAGGAAGAGCGCCCCCAATTTTTCTCGAACCCCGGGTTTTTACATATTTGGATGCTTACCAATGTCTGAATACACCTGAAGTGATAAGCCAAATACGAAGGCAAGACTACCGGAGCCGTCTTTAATGTATAAGATGATGATTTAATATTTCTGTCGTGCACGACAGACGTCAAGGCACGGTTTCTATGGGGAACTATTACGATAGCAGGCAATTTCAAAACAAGGTTTGCGTTTTTCTTCTGTACTTGTCTGTCCAATAATCCTTCGAAACGTTTTCGGTAGTGGTCTACATACCTGATCCTGAAATTTTGAGAGCAGCTCTCACCTAAACAATCTCCTCCTGTCCACTTTACATTCTCTAAAAATTTCATTTCCAACCCTTTGGCACCATTTTGCACTATTTGGAAATTTGTAGACGGTGACAAAGTTTGCATTAAGTGATTGCTCCAATGGTATTCTATGACCTCAAAAACCTGGGTATAGCCACCAAAATCACGACTCTATTTACATTGTGGCTGAGATATGGTCAAAAAGTTTTTGAATGGCAGCCTTTTGAAATAATGCCGCCATTTTGGTATATTAACATTTAGTAGCGTGATTGCACAATGGATTCAGGGACTTCCAAAACCTAGGTTTTATTCACAAATCACAACATCCTCTGTACCCCTGTGGGGCTGAGATAATGTCATAATAGTTGAAACTGGTGGCCATTCATTTTAAAGACCGCCGTTTTTTGTTTTGAGTGGCATATTTCAGGGTTGTCCACCAGACGTTGTTGTTGGAGTTCCCTTACACGGTTGATAACCACACAACCTTTGACAGCATCTCTCCCATGTCAGGTTGACAAATAAAAAGAGTGTTTGTTTTGGCCCTTGGGTATAGTATATTTTCCCTGTAAACCTTAGTACTTAAAGAGACATTAGAGTTTTTCCAGGAAAAAGCGCCCCCAATTTTTCTCGAACCCCGTTTTTTTTACAATATTTGGAATGGTTAACCAATGTATTAGATCACACCTAAGTGAATACGAGCCGAATCCACCGTCTTTATGTAATAAGATGATGAATTTAGTAGTTTCTGCCAAATCGTGCACGACATAAAGTCAAAGTAATGGTTTTCTATGGGAACTATTACGATAGCAGGGAAGTTCCAAACAAGGTTTTTCGGTTTTCTTTTTGCACCTGTTTGTCCATAAACCTTCGAACGTTCTTGGTAGGGTCTACAACCGATCTAGTTAAATTTGAGAGAAATTCGTATCCTAAAAAAATCTCTTCCGGTCACTTTAATCGTGTAATTTAAAATTTCATAATAATGTACGATACTGTTGATACCGAAAAATCGAATAAATGCTCCACTTGTATTAGTCTATAAACAAAATAGAGTGAAAATAGGTACTACATTAGTGCTTGTTCTGTCCTTTTGGTGTTACAAATTATCTTTGTTATACTTTGAATTACCAACTCAGCCGATTTGAATCTGGTTTACCTTAATTGCAAATTCACAATCAATTAATTTGGCGCAACAGCTACAGGTGTAAAATGAGCAAAAATGTTACTATTTATGCACAATTACTCTCTAAATGTAAAGAGTAAAATTTCATTCACTCCCAAAAGGGTGAACTGCCTTTGTAAACCCACTTCAAAATTAGTGGTTTTGTACTTCAAAAGAGCGAATTTCCACGCAAAAGGAGTCAAAAAATCCTCCAACAAAGCGGATTTCCACTCGTTTCGGTTGTCCCCCTTCGTTTCCACTCTCAAAGTGTTGTCCTCGTTTCACGCCTCCAAACGAGTGGAATCCACTCTTTTTGGTAGTAGATGTTCACTCTTTTTGGATTGGAATTCGCTTTTAATACAAACCACTCATTTTTAGTGGTTGAAAGTTTCCCTCTTTTGGGGAGTTAAAATTTTCACTCGTTTAAATTTGGAGAGTACCGTAACTTACGACATGTTTGGTGTCCAACACTTTAAATGAAAAAGGGTATTTGTGAAATTATTCTCATGAAACGTATTGTTAAAGACCCTTTAACTATTAGTTTTAAAACAAAATATGATCAAAATAAACCCCACTCAAATGGCGCGATTCAAAACTGGCAAACGTAGGCTCCTTTTTGCCGGTGGCTCATCGCC
Source organism: Ophioderma brevispina (assembly GCA_023653785.1). NCBI lineage: Eukaryota > Metazoa > Echinodermata > Ophiuroidea > Amphilepidida > Ophiodermatidae > Ophioderma > Ophioderma brevispina. The sequence continues at coordinate 20,854 of JAMKCH010042887.1, forward strand.
CGGATCGTCGCTTATAGACATCGATACATCTTACAATCTGAGCGTCTCTAAAGACACCACTAAAAATGCATATTTTTTGTTTATATCACTACTACCCATGCATCTTTTATTTACGAAATAACGTTCGCTGTGAAAAATTACAACAATAAAAGGACAGAAAAAAGACAATACTTGGCCGGAATTTAAAATATAGCAAAATATTTTGTCCAATTTTCCTGCCTATTACGACTAAATTTATAAGAGAGGCTCCTATTTGAACTTTGAATTATTCAACATTATTATACCTATTATGGATTTTCAAATAGGTTATTTACAGGAAAAAACTGTAAATCTATAGGAAACTACTGGCAGCAATTCCTGCCACAAAATCCCATAAAACTACAGCTTTTATTATATAGTTCCTTCAATTCACTTTATATTACCGTTTAACGCATATGTGTTATCAAATAATTGCGATTTTAACAGTAATAATGCCGATCTTGGACAACCCGCCACATGGTGGGAATTTAGATTTTGAGTTTGTGACTATGAGAGTTTGAACTATTAAGTTTCCATATCTTCTTTGATACACACATCAAAGGTTACGCCTTATATATACAAATCTGACAAAAATATACAGATTTTAAGCTATTTTCTTTATTTTTTCAAAACTGTCCTGTGCGACATGTGGCAGGTTTTCCCCGATCACACCACATTTGTTGATAGGCCTACAGTTTAGGGTGTTCGTCAGTGCTTTTTTATTCTCTACACATTCACATCTCTGTAATGACTCGCCAAATATATATTTTCAGTGTTTTGATTGAATCATTTTACAGTATACTGTAATTTTACAGTACTTATTATTCGCAGAAGGCTGTTAATTAAAATAACTGCAAATTATAATCTTTTTGAATGTGGTAAAATCGTCTCAGATACAGCTAACACACAAACTGTAACTGAAATAAATTTCGACCACACTTCTATAGGCAACCCAGTGTTGATGTAGAGATGAATCGCGCGATCTCGCAAATCCCATTGATCGATAGGTTCTTTAGAACCTACATATCGTTCGCGGTTATCAGGTACAGCAAACAGAAGACGAATGCAGATTGGCTGTTTGGAAGACTTTCATTTTGCGTTTGGGTATGATTTCCACAAGTGTAAATCTAATTATATCTACAATTGGGGGAAATTTATTTTGCTCAATATTTGGTGTATGAAAAGAGCTCGTGCTATAGTATCAAAATATGCAAACAAACTCACTTTCGCCAAATGGTCGATTGGCCTTTTTGGAATCCTCGTGACGATTATGCAATATACAATAATGAATACAAAATAAATAATAAATAAATAAATAAAATAAATAAACCAACAAAGTTTTTGAAGTCAGCCGTACCCCCCCCCCTCCCAAAAAAAAAATCCTGCGTACGGCCTGTCATAAGGTCATGTGAGGTACCGTTTAAATATGCTGCGGCCCACAGCTTATATCTTTGAATATAGCGATAATTATTGAGATTTCACATCCTCGTTTCGCGAGGTGTCCCGATCCCCTCCCTTTCTATAGGTACACGTCAATTAATATCAGTGCGCCCAGGGTCACATCATAGGAGGGCCAAACATTACCGATTAACTTGTATAGGTAAAACTACCTATTTTTACTCAAATTATTCTGAAAACCGTTGTCCTGAATTTTGAAACTTTCGGAGATAGGGGATGTGCAGCTTCCGTTTGCTACTTTCCCTTGTGCCACCCTGGTTATATTATTTCAGCACTATGGATTTACTGTTCACATCAAGATTCACACCAAGATGAGAAATATTAAATGATATCAGAACAGCGTTGAAATAAAATGAATTATTTAGAACCTGCTAAAATCTATTTGTCCTTTTGTCAAATAAGTTTCCTACCACAAAATTTTGTAAATGTATGTGTTTTTACGGATTCAATCTAATTTAGCTTTAACAGAGCATCAAACATACAAATATAGACTTTGGATCATCCTTTTTTTAATAATATATTTCAAGACAAAACATGATTTTTTGGGGGGGGGGGCGTTAAAATGGCGGCCATTTTGAAATTACCACCATCTTATTTCAGTGTATCTGTCATAACGTATATGATTAAACACTTGATCATGCTAGTCCCATTGTATAAATATTTCCCAAATTGCGTGCATGTGCCTATATATCGAAACATATGTCTGGGCGAACCATTTTTGGTTTTATGCAAACTTTTAATTTTTTTCTTTTTTAATATGTTAATCTGGAGGGTTCTTAGAGATGTTTCCAACCAAAATAATTTTTGTTTTCAATGTTTTCGCAGGTATAGCTATTATTTTTCCAAGATTGACTGGACTCACATATCTCTTTTCTTCATCCGGCATTGACCTTACTATATCCTGCTACAATGGTCGATTAACCAACCTTTTGAAAGAGGGCAGTTGCAGTTTCATAGTTGGGGTTTGGGTGACTTACAGGTAAGTTTTATTACTTCTGGGGGGTGGGGTTCCGAGATGCAACAACGTGTAATTGAGTGCGGCTAAGAATACAGAATGATTACCCAAATGATTAATCAAATTAAATTAGATTTTAGGGTCAAGAATAAAGTGCTAGTATTTTATCTTCGTTTGCTTTATATTCGTTTGCTTTAAAAGTTTAAGTGTAAAGCTGTGGGGCTTGAAAGAAGCTTAAACCACCTTTAGAGATCTGCTGACTCCCTCCCTTCTTTCCTTTTTTTCTTCTTTTCTATATTTTCTTTCTCTTGTGCCCGCCACGCACTATTCAAACGCGGGAGCAGAAGTCTTGTCTTCTTTTTATTCACGTCAAAGACTACTTTCCACACTATTATCCAGTAAAATGTAAACTTTGTTGCGAAACTTAAATGTGCATTTTCGTGATTCCAGCACCTGTTTTGTCATTAATTCACTGAGATCCTTGAGAAAAAGCTATGCACACAAACCTTTTTAGCTGATCCGACTTTGCGGTTTTGTGTTATGAGCAAATGGCGCATTTCCCACGGTCGCCTAGACCACTGTGCTAGTCAATTTCTGTCCGGTTTAACAGAGCTACAAATAACAAAGAAATTTGCGAACTGGAGAAACTGATAGACCGCATCCCATAATTCACGACCTCAGAATTTTGGCAGTTAATTAGTAAAGATTTTGAGACATGCACATGGAATTTTTACCGATGTATCGTTATGCGTTCAGATGGTGTAAATGTGAAACTCAACTTCAATTGAGGTAGGCCTAAGTCGGGGGGACGAGGCTGTGGGATCACGAATGCCCCTTCAGATCTTCTCTTCGAGACAAGCATTCTTTGGTCAAAACGCTGTGTCGGGCCCGGGCATGATTGTATTTAAAGCAATAAATTCAAAGGTCAATTATCTTTCCACTTTTTGGTATTTTGTAGGTTGTTTTGGAAGCATGGCAAAAAACTTTGGGTGTTAATTTTGTAAAAAATTAACCGGTATGTGGTAAAATTGACAGTACCACGTGTTTCCCGTGAAATTGTCTTAATTCCCACAAATCTAACATACCTGTACACATGTGAAACACTCGTTTTGAGAAAATCCGTGTTTAAATTGTGGCAATGCGAAACATTGGGTTCAAAGGGATACTTCCTTTTAACTCTGTGATTAACTGCTGAGATAAAACAATCAACTCAAGTTCAGTGAACAAATTTGTATTAGTATTAAATATAAAGTCACGTGCCTGGTGATGGTATGTCCGATTGCCACATTGTTGAATTCGAACTTGTCACACGTCAAAAAATATCATGTTCGGTATGTCATAACACAAGTTTGTAACAGAATTGACCGAAATTTGTCGCTGATGATTGTTTCATGAAACTGAATGAAGATTTTCTTCGATTTATCTATTGCATTGTCTTTTTTTTTTCAAGGTTTTGAAAAACCTAGTTTTCAAATTTGCAAAACAAAAGTCTGTGCCAAAAACTTTACATGTGCCGGCGAGTATGTCAGAGGCAAGACGAATTGTGTATGGGTTTTAAGCGCTGTTAAAAAGTTGCGCCACAAAACATATCGACCAAATGAGACATTTTGCCCCCCTTAATAAGACTTGAAAACCATTTTGGGCCCCCAACAAAGATGGATAATTCAAATTAAGGCAATTTCCCAATGGATATTATTTTTTTCAGGTATTGACGTGTGCTGGTCTGTATGTAAATGTCATACTCACACCACCAAACAAGACGATGACAAGAGGAGGAAGAACTTCAATACTCTATCTGGCAATCACAGACAGAACAATACAAAACGGAAAGCACCCATTTCTAATTCGTCAACAACTACCCAGACCCAAATATTACCCTTCTGCAGCACTTAGTCGCTCCCAGTTATCCCTGATATGGATCCCCCAAATCAGTATGGTCAATTCTGCCGAGAATAGTTTGTCCTGCCCAAACACCACGGGCACGTCCTGACATCATAATGTTGGAAAAATCACCAAGTCTTATGCAACCAAGAAGGCTTATGCATGTTGGGAGAAGTAGTCCTAATTATAGGAAGGAATCAAATGTTCAAATGGAAACCCGTGTTTCTTTCTCACAACTGATTTACCTTTTTAAAACTTGTGTCCAGATATAATACCACTTGCCATCTGCTATTCCACAGAATGGATTGACTATAAACAAGTTGAAAGACTTGATCATTGCAAGAGTACTCGAAGGAGAATTCCCTGTGAAAGCCTTTGAAATTGGCTGAAGAATATTGTCTGACAGGCAACAATGCAAACTTTTGAACAATTTTTTTGCATGGGACTGGAATAAGACACATGTTGAGGAATCTTTCACAAGACGTCTGTCCCGCGCCCACAATCGAGGAACCAAAATAAGTGACGCTACATCAGGGCCATCATTATAGACTACCACAATCAACAACCAACACCTTTTTCCAACAGACCATGGGGAACTTTGGAGGCAAGTGGTTGTCTGTAACCATACTTTCATCAAACTTCATTTAAGTACATATGATATTGCACAATTGAAATTGTTACCTGATTATTTTCATTGGTAAACCCCCTTATGAAAATGGCGCGCATATTTGTGAGCTCTTGCAAGCTCGTTTGCATGCTTGTTGCAAGCACGTAAAAAGCTCGTTGCTAGCACATTGTGAGCTTAATTACGATCACTTTACGAGCTATTGCGAACACTTTATGAGCTATTACATCAATTAGTGAGGCTAACACAGGCGCTTATTTGGAACAGAACGTTACTTTACGAGCCCCAATGTGAGCACACATGTCCTAGAATATTTTAAATTAATAAATTTACCCCAATAACATATACCACTTACATTTGTTCTTCATGGATTCCCTCCAAGACCGGATGAACTTGACCTCCCACAATGCATTTTCAGCAGTTCCTGTCTTGCGCGCGATGCGCGCAAACCTGCGAGCAAAATTTTTTACTGCTTTAAAACTTGCGCGCTTGAATCACACTGCTAGTACGTTCTTGCAGCTGCAATGCTTGTGCGCGCATAAATCTTAAATTGTGATCATATGCTCGTAACAGGCTTGTAAGCTCGCGAGCTTGGTGCATGTGCGCAGAAGTTCATCAATGCTTGTGGTGCGCAAATGCGTGCTCTTTGCGGTCTCGTATCAACTGCAGAAGAGCCTGTACGAGCATGTTTTGGTGATTACATTTTTGTAGGGCACACTAAATATTAAAGGGGCAATCTCATAATTTCCACAGCCTCGCCCCACCGATTTACTGCATTACGGTTATGTAGCTTGAAATGACAACAGGATTTTATTCGTAGCAATAAATGTACATGTATACGCACATTCACTATCAGAATATAGCTTGCACACATACTTTGTGTACGGTACCATACAGTCATATTGTGCATTTTGACACACCCTTTAATAGGTTTTTTATTTTTTTAATGTAAACATTGAATTTTGGGAATGACTCCAAGCATTTTTTAAGCAGTAAGGGTTGATTCTGTAAATTCCTTTTTGACAAAACGAAATTAGTTAAACATCAATTATGTTTTCCGTTTAAACTTCTGAAACACCCTGTATAATAAACTATTAAAAGTTAGCAAAGATTTTTTTTTTCTTTAATAGAACATAAGTACATCCTTCATCAACATTAAGATCCTAAACAGTAGTTGATGTGTCAGTCCATGATTGATCTGGCTTTTTTATGTTCAACTAATTGCAAAGTATCTAAGTATTACTTTTTGTGCACCCGGTTATTGTACTATTGTAATTAAAAAATAAGCAAATTGTGAAATTCTGGAAAAGACAACCATGTGCTTTCTCACCAATGAGATAAATTTTCAATTTCTATATATGGGAAAAAATTTTTAATTGACTCATTTTAAAAAGTTGAGGATTTCGTGTTATATCTTTCGTTTTCACCCTGTAATCTTTCTTCGATCACCCTTAATATCAGGCGAAAATTTATGCACAATCCTTGTAACCTAAGCTTTTCAGAAATGTAGGTTTTAATATATTAAGATAAACTATAGTTGTGACACAGTGGTTCCCAATGAGGCATTTTTTTTTCCAAATTGTGCCATTGTGCACAATGGGTCCCAACTTGAAAAACGTGACCAAAGCAATTTGCCTTGCTTAAATTGTGTCGGTTCTTTTCAGCCTTTGTTTTCAAATGGCATCTTAAAAATTTGCATTCTTTAAAATTCCATTTGTTTCAGAATGATGCTTGGTTAACATATGATAACCTACTTGAAATTAGAATGTTTGAGAGTACTTTCCCACTCTGTCAAACGTGATTTCTATTATCAACCCTAAATGGCATTGACCTTTTTCGTCGTATCATATGCGAAAGGACCCATTTGGCTCCATCTAAACTGACCCGCTGCGCTGGTAATACTTTTCAAAACCTGCAGAAGCATAATGTTACTCTCTTGTAAGACAATGGTCATATCATCCATTACGTGTCAATGAACGGAAGTTTATTTCCCCGCGCGGGAGCGCGGAGTCTATAGATGTGGATAACTTGACATAATGGCGTGTTTCGCTAGTATGACGGATGAAGAGCCTTGGTCAAACAATTTTTCATGACAATTGTAAATGATGAAGAAGCTAAAATTACTTAATTGTTTGTGGTTCTGCCATTTGGTCTAATCCATTGGTCTAATAGCCCTTGGTCTAATTTCAAGTGGGGTAAACCCATATTGTCCAATACCAAGTTGTCTAATAACCATTAAGTCCTACCATCCAATATCTAACAACCAAACTGTCTAATAGCCATTTGGTCTAATGCCCATCTAGCCCATTTCGTCTACTACCATTTGGTCTAATAACCACAAACACCATTTGGTCTAATTCCCATTTGGTTAATTTCCATCTTGTCTATATCATTTTGTCTAATTCCATTTGGTCTAATACCCATTGGTCTAATAGCCATTTTGTCTATATCCATTGGTCTAATATCCATCTGGTCTAATAGCCAAATGGTCTAATATCCATTTGCCAGGCCTGAGGCAGCCCAGACATGCTATTTTGTCTGGTCTAAGTATAAGCGCTAGCGTTTGTTGTTTTTATTCAAAAATCTATGGCGCTACGTGGAAATTCTTTTATTGCATTTTTAGACGACTTTTTTTTATTTTTCTCTACTTCGTGGCCCAATTTTCTATATCTGACTAATTTTTAAAAAAAATGTTACAAAAAATCCCTTAAAAAAAGAATGCACCAAAATGTGATTTTTACCCTATGCGAGCGGGAAACTGAGACAACCTTTCTTCTCGCTCTCGGCCTAAGCTCAGATTGGTTTGGAGGGTAGTATACTCTCAGGATGTATCGAGATCTTTTTTTGGGGGGGGCGGATTTTGTCGAAAGTGATTTAATTTTTTTAAGGTGTAGACCTTTTTAGACACGGGGTTCATTGCAACGAAGTGGCGCCCGATTACCAAAATGTCGACTTTTAAGAAACTTTGATCGCTTTGATTTTTTCACATCTTCCCAAAAGCTTTTTGGGATACCAATTCTCTTGATAATTTACAAAAAATGATTGAATTTTATTATTTTTTTAATTACCAATAGTAAATTTTTACCCCAAAAAGTGTTTTATATTCATCTTTTTGGAGTGGACCCTGTAAAGTGAAATTCACTTTTTTGATTTTAAGAGAGTAAGTAATCCCGTCGGGATTTCCAAATCCATTCAATCCACCTTTGCCTGAAAGGGTGACCCGTTAGTTACATTAAAGTTGTTTTATTTGATTGAATGACCCCTTACCCCAAAGCCGATCTTAAAAAAAAAATCAATGGCAATTTTAATCCGTTTTGATATGAGAGCTAGAACCGTGATTATGTAATCATAGAATCCTTTGTAAAATAATATTGGGATTTTTTTTTTTCGCTTTAGAAACCAAATACCTTTAGTAACTGAGAAAAATGGTAGCTTTCTTCGGACAATTTGACACTTCCGGGAAAATCTGGGTGGGGAGGGGGATTTTAGAGCTCTGCCAGGACCTTTAAACAATAAAGTTATCGGAAGGGGTAATTCAATGCGTTATTGATCCTACCTTTTCAGGAGTGACGCTTGACACAATCCCCCATTTTCTACAAAAAAATCTTTTTTTTGTTTTGGTGGAATTGGGACTTGTATCGAGCATAGACTTTGCACCAAGCGTTTGGCTGCTTTTGTCAAGAAAATGGAAAAAATCTTTGGACAGAAAATATACTTGCCCATAAACTACAGCTTTTATCTATAGTTTCGCATTCAAATTCACTTTATTTACCGTTTTAACGCATATGGTTATCAAATTATTGCGATTTTACAGTATATGCATCTGGGAAAACCCGCCACACGGTGGTGGGAAATTTATTTTTTGAGTTTTTACTATGAGAGTTTGAACCTATTAGTTTCCACATATTCTTCTTTGATACACACATCAAAGGTTACGCCTTATATATACAATCTGCAAAATATAACAGATTTTAGCTATTTTCTTTATTTTTTCAAAACTGTCCTGTGCGACAGTGGCAGGTTTTCCCAGATCACCTCACATTTGGGATAGGCCTACTATAGTTTAGTTTTCGTCAGTGCTTTTTTATTTCTTACAACATTCACAATCTCTGTAATAACTCCCAAATATATATTTTTCAGGTTTTTTGATTGAATCAATTTTTACAGTTATCTGTAATTTTTTCAGTACTTATTCGGCAGAATTCTGTTAGTAAAATACTGCAAAAATTATAATATTTTTGAATGTGGTAAAATCGTCGTCCAGATACAGCTACACACCCTGTACTATATAAACTTCGACCCACTTCTATAGGCAACCCAGTGTTGATCGACGATAGAATCTCGCGATCTCGCAATCCCCATTGATCGATAGGGTTACTTTATAAACTACATATCGTTCGGCGGTTTCAGGTCACGCAACAGACGAAGCAAGATTGGCCTGTTTGGAAGACTTTTCATTTGCGTTTGGGTGTATGATTTCCAAAAGTGTAAATCTATATATCTCCAATTGAAATATTATTTTCTCAATATTTGGTTGTATGAAATGGTTAAAAAAAAAAAAAAAAAAAAAACAACTCAATTTCGCCAAAATGATCGATTGGCCTTTTTTGGAAGCCTCGTGACGAATTATGCAATATACAATATGAATACAAACTAATAACTAGAATAAATAAATAAAATAATAAACCAAAAGTTTTTGAAGTCCCGTACCCCCCCTCCCAAAAAATCCTGCGTACGGCCCTGGGTCCAAAGGTTAAGTGAGGTAAAGTTGTAAGATATGCTGGGCGGGGGGGGGGGGGGGGGGTTGGGCCCACAGCTTATATTCTTTGAAATATAGCGTATAATTATTGAAGATTTCACGTCCTCGTGTCGCGAGGTGTCCCGATCCCGCTCCCTTCTATAGACACGTCAATTAATATCAGGGGCGGCGCCATGGTAAAATCATAGGAGGGGCCAAACATTACACGATTACCATGTATAGTTAAAATACCTAATTTTTACTCAGATATTGCTGAAACCGTTTTTTCCACCAATATGAAGGAAAGATGTCAGGGGGGAGTAAGATGAGGGGAAGTTAGGTGAAGAAGGGAGGAAGCGAGGATGGGATGGTAGTGGTGAAGGAGTATTGAATTTTGAAACTTTCCGGATGAGGGGATTGGCAGCTTCCGTTTGCTACTTCGCCTGGTGCCCACCCCTGGTTACTATTATTTCAGCACTATGGATTTACTGTTCACATCAACAGTCACACCAAGATGAAATTTTCAAATGAATATCAGAACAGCGCTTGAACTAAAATAAGTATTAGGACCTTCTTAAACCTTTGAGATGTCCTCTTTGTCAAATATGTGTTTTAACAAAATTTTTTGTGAAATGTATGTTTTTTTACGGATTCACAATCTAATTTAGCTTTAACAGAGCATCAAACATACAAATATAGACTTGTGATCAATCCTTTTAATAATAATATATTTTTCAGACAAAACATGATTTTGGCGGTATTGGCGGCCATTTGAAACTTACCACCATCGTGTATTTCAAGTTTAGCTGTGTAATACTGTATATGATGAAACCTTGCATCAGCTAGTCATTTTATAATATTTCCCAAAATTGCGTCATGTGGCCTATATTATCGAAACAATAGGTCTGGGCGACCATTTTGTTTTGCAAATTTTAATTTTTTTTCTTTTTAATATGTTACTATGGGATGGTTTCTTAGAGATGTTTCCAACCAAAATAATTTTGTTTCAAATTTTCCGGTAAGCCTATTAAATTTTCCAGATTGACTGGACCAAATATCTCTTTCTTCAGTCCGCCATTGACCTTACATATCTGTACAATGGTCGATTAACCAAATTTGAAGAGGCATTGCATTTTCATAATGTTACTTACAGGTCCAGTTTGATTCACTTCTTGGGGGTCCAGAGATGCAACCGTGTAAGTTGAGTGCTGATAAGAATCAGAATGATACCACATGAATTGAATCAAAATTAAATTATTTTAGGGTCAAGAAAAAGGTGATAAGTATTTTATATTCGTTTGCTTTATATTCGTTTGCTTTAAGTTTAAGTGTAGTCTGAACTCAGACATCCATTCCGTGAACTTTTCGATGTATATGTTCTTTATTCCATTCAAGCTACTTTTCAACACTATTATCCAGCAGAAAATGTACTTTGTTGCGAAACTTAAGGTGCATTTCGTGATTCCAGCACCTGTTTTTATTTCATTATTCCCTAGATGCATCCTTGAGAAAAGCTTATTCACACAAACCTTTTATACTGATTCCGACCTTTGCGGTTTTGTGTTATGAGCAAAATGCTCATCTTCCCCGGTCCCATAGGCCACTGTGCTATAATTTCTGTCCGTTTACAGACAGAAAATACCAAATTGCGAATTTTTTACAGGTGCGACCGAATTTGCAAGTAGATTTGACACACGGGATTACAATGTTAGCGGTTCAGATGATGTGAAAATCTCAACTTCATTGAGGTCAGGCCTAAGTTCCGGGGGGACGAGGCTTTGGGATCACGAATGCCCCTTTCAGATACTTCCCATCCTTCGAGACAAGCATTCTTTGTGCCAACACGCTGTAGTCGGGGCCCGGGCATAGATTTTTAAGCATAAAGTTCAAAGGTCATTATTTTCCACTTTTTTGGTATTTGTAGGTTTTTTTGGAAGCCTGCAAAAAACTTTGTGTGTGATGTAAAAATTACCCGTATGTGGTAAAATATGACATTCCAACGTGTGGGGGGCCCGTCAATGTCTTAAATTCCCACAATCTAACATCCTGTAACACTGTGAAAAACTCGTTTTGGAGAATCCGTGTTTAAATTGTGGCAATGCGCAAAACATTTGGATTCAAGGGATACTTCCTTTTAACTCTGTTGATTAACTGCTGAGATTAATACAATCACCCTCATTCATTACAATTTGATCAGTATTAATTAAATATAAGGCCACGTGCTGTGATGGTATGTCCGATTTGCACATTGTTGAATTCACTTGTCACACTTCAAAATCTCATGTGGTCGTATGTCAGAACTAAATTTGTAAACAATTGACGCGAAATTTGTTCCGCTGATTATTTGATTCATGAACTGAATGAAGATTTTTCTTCGATTATCTATTGCATTGTCATTTTTAGTGAAGAAAATAAGAGAACGGTGGTTCTAGATGGAGAATTTGTTTCCAGAACTTTACTGCCGGAGAGTATGTCGCGGCAAGACGCCTTGTTATGGTTGTAACGCTGTTAAAAGTTGCCCACCAAACATAATCGACCAATGAGACTTTTGCCCCCCTTAATAAGACTTTAAAACCATTTGGGGCAAAACGAGTGGTGTATTTCAATATTAATTGGCATATTTCCCAATGGATATTATTTTTTTCAGGTATTGACAGTGTGCTTGATACTTGTATGTCATCGTCATCATTACCACCACCACCATAAAAGATGACACGGAGGAGGAGAACTTAAATACTCTTATAGCAATCACAGACAAGAAAAAACCAACGGAGCAACATTTCTATTCGTCAACACTACGCAACCCAAATAGTACTCCTTCTGCAGCACTTATTCGCTCCCAGTTATCCTGCTATGGATCCCCCAAATCAGGTATGGTCAATTCTTCCGAAAGTTTTTCCTGCCAAAACACCAAGGCACTTCCTGACACCAAGCCGTTGGAAAATCCAAGTCTATGCACCAAGAAGGCTTATGCCATGTTTTGAGAAGTAGTCTATATTATAGAAGGCGATACAAATGTTCAAGTGGAAACACGTGTTTCTTTTCGTCCACAACTGATTTACCGTTTTTAAAACTGGGTCCAGTATAATACCACTGACCATTCCTGCTATTCCACAGAATTGTATTGACTCCAGAGTTGAAAGACTTGATCATTGCAAGAGTACTCGAAGGAGAATTCCTTGAACATTGAATGGCTTGAAGAATATGCTGACAGGCAAAAATGCAAACTTTTTAAAACATTTTTGTTTGTTTTGAAAAAGTTTTTAATCCTAACATTAACCTTGATGAATCTTTCAACAAGACGTCTGTCACAGCGCCACAATCGAGGAACCAAAATAAGTGACATACCATCAGGGCCATCATTTATAGACTACCACCCGTCAACAAACACTATTTCAACAGACCATGGGACTTTGGAGGCAAAGTGTTTGTCAATTAACCATACCTTTCAAAACTGCATGTAGTCCATTATGATATTGCAACAATTTGAAATTGTTAGCCTGATTTGATCATTGTACCCACCCTATATGAAAATGGCGCGCATATTTGTGAGCTCATTGCAGACCCTCGTGCAAGCTTGTTCAAGCACGTACCGAGCTCGTTGCAACACATTGTGATCTTAATTACGATCATTACGAGCTCTTACGACCACTTTATGAGCTATTACAATCAATTAGTGAGCTAACACAGGCGCGTATTTGGAACGACGAGTACTTACGAGCTCCCAATGTGAGCACCATGTCCTAAATATGTTAAATTTATACTTTACCACCAATTAACATACCACTTCACATGGTTTGTCTTCAGGCTTCCCTCCAAGTCAAGATGAACTTTGACCTCCCAATGCATTTCAGCAGTTCATTTCTGCGCGCACATGCGCGTCAACCTGCGAGCCAAATTTTTTACTGCTTGAAACTTTGCGCCGCTGAACTCACACTGCTAGTACGTGCTTGCAGCTGCATGCTTGTGCGCGAATAAAATCTTAAATTGTGATCCATATTCTCGTAACAGCCTTGTAAGCTCGCTAGCTTGTGCATGTGCGCAGCATTTCATCAATGCTCGCTGTGCGCAATTGCGTGCTCTTTGCGGTCTCTTATCACTTGCAACGAGCCTGTACGAGCATGTTGTTTGGTGATTACATTTTATGTAAGGGTCACACTAAATATTAAAGGGGCATCTCATATGATCCTCAGCCTCGCCCCCCCCCCCCCCCCCCCGATTTACTGGTAGTATCACCCACTTTGTCGATTTTCTAACCCGATACATTCGCGATCGTAGTAGTCACTATGTGCAAGACACAAAGTCAGCCCTATACAATAGAGTTGCTTATCCAACTTTTCCTTGTGCATGTGCGCAGGAGATGGCAAGGCGAGAATTCTGTATTTATCATCTCCTGTTCAATTTTTATAATTCTTTAACGAACTTTTTCACGTTGGTTGAATGATTGGCCTAGCATTCGACGGTTTACCTTTTAATAACCCGCTTCGTTGAAAGCGGAAATGTTGAAAATAAGTGGCGTATCCTTCAATATAAGTCGAAATCTTGGAACACCATCGCCAGAAACCCTTACTTTTGAACTAGGGAGAATATCCAAAAAACCTCCTTCAACGAGTCAGGAAATTTGTCATAGCACATACGAAATATACATAGACATTTAACAAAAAACAACCGTAAGACCCTACAATTTTCTCTGCTACCAGTATGTCATGACCCCTCTGGATATCCTTATTAACGTGTGCAACCAAGCGTCAATGATTGCTTTATCTAGCTTGCTGTATTACCGAGCATTGTAGCATTTGCCGTGGGACCTGGAGTGTTACTGTTGTACTATATAGTGTCCTTTGCAGATTAACCGTCACACGTATCAAAAGACCACTGACCCAATCTCATATGAGTATACATCGAGTGGCCTCTAATGACCCTAATGGATTTTGACCCCATTTGTAATCTACCTAATAAAACTAAAGTAACCACTTGTCCAGGCCTCTTACTGGTATTCGCAGAATGACCTATGTTGACCCATGTGCCCTTTTTGACCTCTAATGGCAACTAGTGACCTTTGACCCCATTTGATCAAACTCTTATTACTAAAAATCACTTTGTGGCTGTGGGGTTTGTCCGCTATGCGTTTCGCCGTCCTTTAACATACGGATATGAATTTTGGTGTGGTGGTTAGCTTCGCCGTACTAGGTTTGTGGTCACGATTTGGAGGGTCATTTTGGGGTTAAAGGTCATCCAGGTCCGTTATCGGACAACTTACCGTGCTTTCATATTACTCTTGTTATGGTAGTAGAGTTTCGCTGAACGAGTTTTGTGGTCACGTTTACAAGGGTGGTCATTTTGGGGTCAAAGAATCATTCAGGGGTCATTGAAAATGATGGTGTTTGAAATCAATAAAAACGTATAACAAGTACAAATAAGTATCACATTGTTTAGGCAAAAAGATAATAGTCTTTACAAAGTGAATGAAAGACAAAAGTATAACGTCCTACCAAGTATGTTCAATGGTTTCTGTAGATCGTTTTTTCTCCGACTTTCGGTGGACCAATACGCAATGTTTATCTTTCACTGCTTTCGGCTCTGCTGGTTTCCTTAAAGTGTTACCACTTAAATTAATTCCCTGGTGCAAGGGGAATAGGCCTACAAAATAATGAACCTGTTGTTGATTTGCTGTTTGCCTTATTGACTATTGCTCCATCATTGCTATTAATGCAAAAGTGATAGGTTCTAATTATTTTTAGTGCCTGGTCGTGGACTTTGTTCCCCACTTACATTTTCCTAACGGGGGGCTTTCATACGGCGGAGCCCCGTCAATTTTTTTTCGGGAAAAAATAAGCTTTTTTTAAAGACTCTATCTCATGATGCAGTTCATATGTTTGTAGATGGCTCCGTTTTCAAGTTACGAGCCTTTAAAGTTGGCTTTTTACTTCTTTGACCTTTTCCCGTTCAATATTTTTGGTAGACGTTTTATATAGAAGTCCCCATTGATGCAAATGATGTATTACAATTGATTTCCGTCATGCGCTGTATGACGTTGTGCTTCCGATTTACGGAATGAATGCAATACCTCAAATTTTGCCATCAATGGACTCTATATTAAACGTCCCTCCCATTTTTTTGAATCTCCATATGGACTTTGTTTCTACGGACATTTCCTTAACCCACGTCTACCAGCGAAAAAAAAAATGTAAAAGGTAGCACCTTCACCGGTTTTAGGGTATGCCGTCAAGTCGAAGGGTACGGGGGTGATTGCCACCCAATAATATTTTATAGTACATTTTTGAATTATTTGCATATTTTGCTCTAAAACACTATATTTATGTAAAACTAGTCAGTTGCCATCATTTAGAGCTGAAAACCGCATGAATCCGGTATTCCTACTTTGTTAAGCGCAAAATTGATATTTCGCCTATTTCTGTGGAAAATGCCAATTTGGCCGACCCGCGGACTTGATGACGGTCATTTCGACCCCATACTAGGTACGTTAGTGCTTATTTTGGTATCAATGGAAAGAGCAGGACCATAGCTATCTAGTGGTAACAAAATCATAAGCATCGGGTGCTTTATAACAAATTCTCGAGGGGGTGGTAACCACCCCCTCTTGGTAAACCGTGTTACTGTTACAAAAAAGGCTTGGTAAGGAGAGGTTAAATTGGGGCTGTCAGACGGCGGAGCTCTGTCAATTTTTTTCGGGAAAGCTTCATTTTAAAGAGCGATATCTCATGATGCAGTTCATAACTATGTAAGTGGCTTCGTTTTCAAGTTACGAACCTTTTAAAGTTGGACTTTACTGCAACCTTTTCATGTAATTCTTTAAAAAAAATCCAAAAGGACTAAGTTCCTACAGACAGTTCCTTAATGAGGAAGCTTTCAATTGATCTTTAAGACAATATCCATTAGCTACATCCCTCTGAGGACCATAGGTCTTACACTTAAATCATGCGGCGCTAAATTTAAAAAAAAAATCTCCATGATTCTAATCAAATCTTCTGATTCCAAGATCAAATCTCCAAAATCTCAATGTTGGCAGCTCAGCAAAGGTCATTAAGGGGTCTTTATTGGATTAACTTGCCCGTGCTTTGACGTATGGATATGAGTTTTGGTATGGTGGTAGAGTTCGCCGTACGAGTTTGTTGGTCACGTGTTTGAGGGGTCATTTTGGGGTCAAAGGTCATCTAGGGGTCGTTATCGGCTAACATGGCCGTGCTTTGATATATGGAGAGGAGATTTGGTTTTTATGGTGGTAGAGTTTTTGTGTATGGACATGAAACTTGAGGGTGGGGTTGATTGTTGATGCCAAAAATCTTGAAGGTCACAACAAGGTCATCAGGGGTCATTCAAGGTCAAAGGAGGTTAAATGGAGTGAACTTTGGTGCATCCAGGCGAAACTTGGTGGGCGGGGTTGATTGTTGATGACAAAAATTTTAAAGCTCATGACAAGGTCATCA
Organism: Ophioderma brevispina; assembly: GCA_023653785.1. Lineage (NCBI taxonomy): Eukaryota > Metazoa > Echinodermata > Ophiuroidea > Amphilepidida > Ophiodermatidae > Ophioderma > Ophioderma brevispina. The sequence continues at coordinate 37,977 of JAMKCH010042887.1, forward strand.
GGGGTCATTCAAGGTCAAAGGAACCGCAAACCCGAGGGTCATTCAATCCAGTAAAATACTATTAAATAAACCACAAAATATCAAAACATTCTTCCAAGTTAATTTGTATAGCCACCAAACTTGCTCAAGATAACTACTGGCCAAGACCCATGGGCTATATGTCAATTGTCCAGTAATGACCCTACATGACCTATGACCCCACAACTACTACGCATTTCCTAACCATCCCAATTGATGGGTTACTGCCTCATTGATGCACTCTGTTTTATTTTAAAGCCAATGACTTACACCTCTTGGTTTTATATCATACAGTGAATGAAATATATTGAAATAATAAAATAACCATTGAGGTAACCCCCTACATTACCTAACCCATGCAATTGCATATTAAACTCACATTGATTCACAGGCTAAATATAACAAATTACTGGAAGAAACTTGATTAACCTTTCAAACACCAGCAAGGCCAAGCAGATATTCCTTGTAAAGACTTGAACATCTTCAATTTCTTTAAACAAATGTTATAGTCTTCCTAACCCAGGTTCTCCCTACTAAGCAATACAAAGTTAGATATGTATTACACACAACATTTAAAACAAAGAACAATAATGGTTGCACTTTATGATGTTTTAAAATTAAGAAATTGGCTATACCGATTTTAACAGAAAGCTTTTTTTATTGTTTGCAGCTCAATTACAACTGTGGCACATGGAAAGATTTGGAAAATGGGTTAAAATTATCATCTGTATAATTTGATTGCAAGACAAATTGTGGACAAATTTTACTCTCCTTGCAAGGTATACCAACTTGTAAATTCATTTTGGAAAAAAAAAACAAAACACACAACAGATCGTCTGTAAAGTAACTAAAATAGCATTGATGATTGGAGTGCAAAGCAAGATGAATATGGGTTTAATTTGTTGTTGTTATAAATACATTTTGTTTTATTTCTTCCAGAAGGAAACTGGAAGAAACCTTTTTTCCAGTTTCCTCCATTCTTCCGGAGTTTCTGAACCCCGGGGCGCGCGATACACTACTTTCACACATAACATCAAAAACGCAATATCATAATCAACTGAAATTTTGGAAATAACCTTTTATTGATCTTGCTTGCTTCCTTCCTTACTTGCTTCCTTGCTTGCTTGCTTCCTTCCTTGCTTCCTTCCTTCCTTTCTTTTTCTTTCTCTGTAAATAAACAAAAGTTAACCTTCTCCCTGAAATGCCATGATTTTCTCTATAGTAAAATCCCAATACACGAAAGCGTCATTTTTAATTCGTCATCAAATTTAATAAATACGTCATTTCAGGGAGAAGATTAACTGTTGTGTGATTTTTTTTGCACATTAAATGTGTAACATTTCACCATTACACATGTATAAATGAGCGCAAGGACCGAATGATTCGGGATAACCGTATTATTTTCAACACACTATTTTGTTGGCTACTCTGCACATAGACGAATGTTTGGGATGTGCACTATAGTATGCTTAACTATTTAGATGTTAATCTTATCGTTTTCCCCGTTTATTGCAGTAAAATGTTTAACAGGTTATAGCTCTACAGTGCATCATAATTAAAATATACCAAATTAACCTATTGTGCCCGCATTTGCGTCATATGGCGGTGTTTAAATTCTGACCGATCCCTATATTACAATTTGTAGATTTTTAAGTGTTGGAGATCTTGGTGATATTGATGTAATTTTTTTTGGTGCATTTTCATGCAAATATTACATTTTCCTTATTGAGTTATGATGTGAGTGATGACAGGCATGATTCTGTTTCTTTCGCCGTTTTTTTCTTAATACGCCTAAATTATGCATTATGCAAAAATGCTCTTAACTCTGGCCCTGGTGAGCAATGTAGCAAATTGTGGCGAGTTTTCCAATATTTTTTTCCAAAATTGTGGCGTTTCCTCGGTGTAAGATATTCATGAGTTAGACTAAAGACTCTTTTACGGGATAAAGCTGTACAATACTTGTAATCTTTTGATCCACTTATAGAAGATTTCATGCTAGGCTAATTTCATGATGCCTTACATGAAGGATGAACCAAAATTGGTTACATCGGTTTAAACAAGTTTTTAAACAAAAAAACAAAAAAACTAAAATAAGTTTTCAATTGAAAATAACAAAAATGATCGTTTCTAATCATTTTAACAAGGGGGGTGATAAAAACATACATTGTCCTAAAGACCTGGCTGCAAATTTCACGTTTAGGGGTAATTATCAAGTTGAGACCTCTTTGTTGTCAAATTGTTACATGTATATTTAAAGTACTAGTTTAACTTCATCAAAATGTGAACCGATATATAATTTTAACAAATAGTTTTAACACTTAAGTGCCCAAGGGGGGTCCATAGTACCCAACATTTGAATTTTTTGCGATTTCTCGGTTACGCAATCAAATTTTTTCAAGAAGTTTTTTGCTAATTGTCTGGTTTATGAATACGCTTCTCCTGATACAAAAATATAAATCCGCCCACGGCTTTTCATTAAATAATTAAGTTAAAAAAAGAAAAAGGTCCCCCCCCCCCCTTGGGCACTAACGGAAGTGAAATTAAATTACTAATTAAAAAATTAAAGTAATTAAATCTTGGGATTTATTTGCTTAGATATATACCTTAGGAGGCAATTAATAATACTTAAATCAAATAACCTTTCATATGGTGATATCATCAATTTTAATTTTGTCATGATCGTGCTCTTAACTGTATAAGTCTATGGAAAACTAAGGTGATTTTGAAGTTTCTGAGAAAAATCCAGATGGGGTTAAATTTGGCTATATTTTGTAGTGATTACTTTCATTGGTTATTCTAGAGTAGATATGAATTATTTTTTGGGGTTCAAAACCTTATATTGGAGTTGCTGAGGAGGGAAATGTCAAAGTTCGGATTTTTATTTTTATTGTGGGTATGTGGTTCTTACGTGACACCCATTTACTTGTGTTAGTGTCATGGTCAAACTCCCATGGGAAAGTGGTTTCTGGATAGGGTCCCTAGGACCCCCCCCCCCCCCCCTTGGACACTAACGGAAGTTTTTTAGCTTGGGCACTCAGGTGTTAAAGCAAATTTGATGTGTCCTTAAATCAAATATGAAATAGGACTCAATACTAAAAAATAAATTGCAAATAATAAGCTAGAACCATACAAATGGAAACAAGTATTCTTTAGCAAAATATGAAACCGAAAGGAGTGTAGTTGAATGTATAGTGTATTAAATGACAATGATGTAAGTGCGTTTTAATCTTTGGTGAACTTTAAGAAAAACATTATCGTGGTGGCCTTAATTAAATATTCGTTTAATTCAATTCAAATTGAAAATTATTTACAATCGCCCTCACTTTTCACATACAACTGATCACAAAGCAGTAACACGTGTTAATATAACAGGAATACAAATGAATCACATAGATTGGGTTGGAATGCAAATACAGTATTAAACTGACAGAATAGAAACTACATATTAATATACTATATTATTATCATGTTATATATTATTGTTATTCTTATTATCATATTATTGTTATTATTATCATTGCAGCTAATGTAGGTGTTGTACGTCCATAGACAAACAATGGGCACTCAGTTTTCCAGTTGTTTCAACCATGCAAAAATGGAATTTGGCCAAGTACTGACTTGGAAGTTGGCAGGAACCAAACATTTGATTGTGTGAAACCATTGTTGGCTGCACTTTCCCTGCGATTGAGGCAACAAGGAAACTGCCACAACGGTAATATAGATAATTGCTGCAGTTGGAGGTCAAAATTGCAAGAAGTCTTTGGCAATGACATACCAGTTTAAAACTGGATCTGTTTCACGCAGTGCCAACGAATCATTAGCACTATTATAGACGACACCCATCTTACAGGGAGTTTCTTCAGAACTAAGCCAGTTTTCTGTTCAAAAAGGTGAGCCTTTTGTTGGATTCAAAATCCGACAACCATTCAGCAACCCCCTCTTTCACCGAATGGATAAAAACTTAAACAAGTGGTTCAAGCAATGGAAAAAGAAAAAAGACAGGAAGGAAGAAAGTGCTACATGAAAATGTTGCTGTAACAAGTGGAGAATTTACTAAAACATGTGAAGAAAGGATGCATATCGGACATACCTCCTGGCTGTGAACAACAAAAATGAGAGAATGCATGAATTTCTGAATCACTGGGTGGGGTTCATCCAGAAGAAATAGGAACCCCAGCTTGCAGAAGTACTGCTTGAACTTCAGTATTTTTATGTGGAAACAAAAACAAGGAAGAAAAGACACCGGGCAAGCTCTCAAATTAAGCTACCAGAAGAGTTCCAAATTGAACAAATTCTAACAATGATAAAGAAGCTGATGAATCAGCAGCAGTATTAAGTGAAGCGTTTGGTGTTATTGGTTCAGCTGAAGATATATGCCAAAGTCTTCAGAGGATCGTCTGAAATATCTTTAGCGGTTTTGCAAATGTTCGCTTAATTGCAAACCGTCAGTGGTATGATAAACGATATCCAAAAACGTAATGCCTCCAAAGCTCTAAAGTCTTCATTTGTAGGCCATTTAACAGAAAGAGAGTCGAAACTATTTCCCGCGGAGCTTAGTAGTTTCCCCAGGCTCAAGTATGAGAAGTACTTGATGGACATCTCAATTGTTGCAATGGAAACGTCACACTATTCACTGGTTGATGGTGATTGTTTAATTTCGTGCTTTTTTGCATGGTTAAGCAAAATCTCAGAGTTGGAGGCACATGACAACACTTCAAAGACCCTCGGAATTTCGTCGGGATGTTCGGACGTGTTGGTGTTGAGAAACCTCTTGTAACTACCGTTGCAGCCTAACACGTCTTACGAGAAAAGGTTTGGTGAAAAATTGAAAACGAGGATATTCCTTGATTTTAGGAATAGTGTGTATACGAGCCCCTACGTAGGAGACTACGTTTTGCCAGTGTTAGTTGATGCTAGTTAGGAATCAAAACATAACTGTCGTCACATATACACCTGCGGTTTCCACTCTTACCATTACTCCACAGCACCCTCTCAACGTCAAACCACATACTTGCGATATTCATAATACGCTCAACATTATGAGTCGACAGATGATGTTGGTATTTCAGATGTTGATGGTTTGGAAAAAAAGAGAGGGGAGAAAAGGAACCGAAACACTTGGTTGTGGGGCGTGGCGAAAAGAGGGAAATCCGAAAAGCCATTCAGCACCAGTCAAGGGGGATATAAATCTCGGATTGCCACTGCCTAGCGGGGAAGAAGTGTCTTGCTTACCAAATGTATGCATTTGTAAGAAGGTGTGAACATCCATTGGAAGTCAGTCATTGAATGATTCCTCAAGCGGAAACGTTTTGCTAATAGGAAACGCCAAGGCTCAGCATCATCAAGAGAATACAGGTGTGGATTTCATGCAAGACAGGGATCATGATATAAAGCATGGTTCCTGGACTATAGAAGAAACACAGTCTTTAATTCATTTACTCAAAAAAAGCACCAAGAAAAAACCCGGATGATTTGCATAGAAGAGTACAATGATGTGCAAACTGTTGTAAACCGAACCAAAAGTCCGAGTGAAATCATTTAAAAAATTTAAAGCACAAAGAATATTTCACCAAAAAAGAGGCAAAAAATTTTTCTGAGTTGATCCGAGGGTAGTTAGAATTTCTGAGTGATCAGAGGGGAAGTTAGAATAAAAGATCCACTGCAGGGTTGCACAAAGGTAATTATGCTCCCAGGAAAATGAATGAGCAGACTTGGGGAAATAATGCCAAATGGATAAAGAAGAAGTATTGCGGTAAAAAGGTGAAAACTAAGACAAAGTGAAAAAGGAAATTGGATTATGAGGCTTTGGTTGGTTGAGTGCCATAAGTATAATAGTGTTTGTTGTACAGAGTGTCGAAAAAAGTTTACACTTTCTTTGTAATATCTCAAATGTGGGTAGACGTATCAAAATTGTTTGAAGATATTATACTCAATACACGTTGAGGGGGGGGGGGGGGGGGGGGGGGGGGGGGGGGGGGGGGGGGGGGGGGGGGGCCCCGGGGGGGGGGGGGGGGGGTGGATATTTATTTACAACACAATTCTTGTTGGAACCTCGTGAAAACGGCATTGAAAACAAAGCTGAAAGACGAAAATGACCGCCATAATAGGGGAAAAAAAAGGTGAAAAACACTTGGCACAACACTTATGTCTATGCCACTTTGTTGGCGATCACCAATTCTATCAAAAATTGATCAAATATTGAACAACGCACCCAATCATGGGACTTGGTATTTATTAACTCTTCTTGAAATAAAAAAAAAAATCCTCACACCAGAACCATTCAATTGAACGTCTGTGACAAACGGACCCCAACACTAATTTCAAATTAGCATCTGGACAACATTTTTTCTGTGTACAATCAAATCTCTGGAAAGGAAGGGTCTACAATGATGATTTACTCGGAAGGAAGGGATTACAATGATTATGTAACGGCTTGATGCCGAATTATGAGCTTTCAAATTGATACCTAACTTGTTCATTTCAAGTATAGGAATAATTCCAAAAATACAAAAATGGTTTTTCCCAGACGCTTGATTTTTCCAGTGCGCGAAAAAAATATCCTTCAAAAACATTAAAGTACGGGAACATAAAGAGCTATAGGGCTTTTTAAAAATTTAATCGAGTATGCCCAAACGCAAGTCCTACATTTTAAGGTAATAACTTTTTTCATCTTGTCTTAAATTTGATTTTTTATTCAATTGCGGCATCCAAATTTTACCTTTACCAATTCGGATTTCTAGAAGCCGCGAAAAATGGGGTAACATGTTGAAAGTTAATCGATTATGCACAACACATATGTCCACACAGAACATATTTTAGTAATTAACGAGTATTATTAGAGGATTAAAGTTTGGTTCAAAGTACAAAATATTTGAGTATTTTTTTCAATAACTAATCAGCCAAAAATAACATAGGCTTCTATGAGACTCGACATTTGCGCAATACCCCCCCCCCCACAATACGATATCTTGGAAACGCATCAAACATTTGCATTTTTGACTTCAGATGGAAGTTCGTACACACAAGTTAATTGAAAAGTGTTCATTTTGAAAGCACCTTCCACATGGTACACTTGGGCAGTAAAACCTAGGTCGAATCTGAACCATGTCGCAAAAGTCAATCCAATTGTATGAATCGAGGCGGGAATTGGAAGCATGCCACAGGTCCATCAGTCAGGGTTGCATGAAGTGCGACACAGGGGCACCACTACGGGGAATGAGGCCGCATTTGCGGGAATAATGCCAGTGGATGAGACAAAACAAGTAGTGACATGATTGGGTGAAAATAATTAAAATGTAAAAAAAAGATTACAAATTTGGGCTTGAGGCTGGCTGGAAAACTGATAGTGTTTGTTTGATGATCTCCAAGTCGCCCAGCTCAAGTCAGTCATCATCACTATCCTGCAGTCGGCCATGATGCTATATGATTAAATCACAACTTGATCCCAATATCCTAACTTTTTCAAATAAATACTACTTTTTATCAATTGATTAAAAATAAAAAAAATTAGGTTAAAGATTATCTTAAATTATAAAATATTTCTTATACTGAAAATTCAATTCCAAATTACCACAACTATAGTTTTGGTCACATCCAAAATATTTCCAAAGTTGACATTTTTAAAACTTTATCAACCAAATTTATCAATTAATCACTTATCAATGCTGTGTCTATTTTTTTTTTACTTCATTGTCTGTGAGAACTCAGACGTAAGTTATTGACGTTAATGGATAGAATTGATCTAACAGCGAAGTGTATACACTTCTCAGAATGACTTAATGCCAAGATCTTTACAGTATTTTATTGTCGGCAGCATCCGCGGTTGAGTCCATTGCGAAAGTTCATTACAACCTAATTGAAGTAGAGTACAGTTCATGTGTCTTTCCCTCAATGACAACAAATTAAACATATGTTATAACACTGCTATGAGGATTGGCCCGCCAGGTCAAGTTAACAGAATGATGTAGAGGCAAATGGTATCGTAGACCAACCAAAACCATACCAAACGTCCCCGGCAAGTACCAACAGGTACCAAACGATGGCCTACAGGATTAAAATACACCAGAAAAAAATCTAAAGGGGCGTGCTCCGAGCGTCGTTGGGAAACCCCTGATTTACCCGGAAGTAGTATTCATTTTGATATCAGATGCAAGGCCGTAGTTTTTCATGTCGTCTGAATTGAGCCGCGAATCCATTTCATTACCAAGATATAAACAAAAAAAACCGCGTTAGTGGGTAACCACTTTTATTAGCACCGTATTGAATAGGGCTTTGCAAACTACTCTTACATTGCATTATTGCATCTCACATCAAAACCGCAATTTGTTTCCCACGGACTTGAGGGGTGTATGTGCAAGGGCCAGGGACTCATATCAAGTAGGAGACACAATAACATAAATCGAACAAACCACCTTTAAGTTAGGGATACTGTAAGCCATAAATTGTGAAAATTAGGTTACGGGTCTCAAGTTCACTTTGCTCTCAATAATCGCACCGACCAGACAAAGAAAATATATAACTTTATTTAAAGTTCTCATCAAATTCATTAAATTGAACATTGTCAAACATCACATTTCTGCAAGTTCTCAATCAAAATTCCCAAAATACTTGATAAAATATTCAAATATTGTATATGGTTTTCCATGAGAGTCTCTTTTCCAATATTATTTAATCAACCTCTTTCAAAAATTTTATTAATTAATTGAGAATTCTTACCATTATTCCAAACTATTGAACAAGTTATTTGGTATTGGAAAATTCCCAAAATATAGAATTCATAACCACCAAAAAATATAATTCTTTTAGAAATATAAAATTTAAACCGAATTAGAAAAGAGCAATTAACTTACATGAATCTTTAACTGAAATGACGTCAACATGGACCAACAACCTTCAAATTAGCTGCAGTGATCCGCATCCTATAGCAAGGTTGGTGTGTAATCCAAATCCAATAGAAGAACACATTGCGCAGTACAAAACTTTAAAAAATCACCAGCCTCATTGACTTGTTGGCGTGAAGAAAAAGAAAATCATGACTGGATTTCCCTGAGAGAATAGTGTATATTCGTCTCAGGGTTTTCATCTGTGTAGAAGTTAACAAAATATCGTTTCCTACATGCATGCCTGGTTACTAGCGGCGTTTGTTAAACACGGAATCGCCTAAGTCGCTTAATTCTCCCTACCCTCCATTTACGAATTGCTTCACTGGCGCGAAATAGGACTCGAATAGGTATAGTAAAAATAATCTCCGTTACTCAATATCACTATGTGGGGTGAATATGCAGACTGCACAGATTTTACCATGAGGGAGTGTGTATTTTTATATCTAATTCTTACTAAAATCAACAAAAAATAAAGATAGGCAGTGAGCTCCGACCCATTTAATGAGGCCGAGAACCTTAGTCTTACTGAATCTGATCACTCAGCTCAGTCTTCACCAATTTCCACTCTGAATAGTTTGCCAAATGTTGGCTCCATGGACGTCATTTGACCACCCTAACAAATGACAGGGAATTACGTGTTAAGGAATAAAGCCCGGTATATGATGCGAATGGTACGTTGGTCATGTTTGTAACTATGACTTCACTGGGTGAGAAGCAAGACATTGTCAATTTATGCTTGGTATGCTGTTTTTAGTGATTAAACGCTCACCTCGGAAAACTAGCCAACGAGGGCGAAGATCAAGGGGGTGAGCAATTGATCTAATTGACGAATAGTTTTAGTTTAATTTTACTCACTATTTCGTATTTCTAAGCTCCATTGAACTCTTATCTAAATTTATTCCACAGCACCAGTAGCAAATTATGTCTCTTCTGCTTTCAGGTCAAAGAAAGTCTTCCCCTAGACGTACACGGTTCCCTGCAACTTTGGCCTCTCACCATTTCACAATTGATATAGTCTGAGCCATGAAGCGAAGCCCGAGACGCATGGAAACAGCGTAGTTCAGTGTTCAGTCAGGTTGTTATTCGCACTGGAAGGAAATTTTAGGGCTTGAGAGGCAAATTTATTTGGTTGGATTTGTACATGAAAGAGGTGGTAAAAAAATATGTGATTCGGGTGAATATTTGGACTCAGGATAGTCTCAGGTATTTATAGAATTCCGTTTCGAGTGCCAAAATGCTTCAAATATAGGGAGAATAGGAGGATAGCTGCGGGAACTTTTTTACCCGCAGCGCAGCCTAGTCAATTGTATGGTAAAGAAATACTAAAGCATTTTTGAACGACACTTTTTAACATACCTCGAGCTGCGTGCGCTAGCGACGGTCTGGTTCTGAACGGACTTAGTATGAATGATCTATTTGCATTGCCTTTTCACCCAGCATCTTGGCATTAGGAGGGACGGTTATTGAACACTTTTGACAAGCTCTCTAGACCCCATCTTTCTCAAATTGACCACCATTACCCGTGGTAATCGGCCTCACACCGCCAATTAAGCCTGCCATTCATAAAACTTTTCTTGTGCTTAAGACTAATCAAGCTAATGAAGTAGTTGACTCCGTGCAGGCTGGGACCGAGACTAATGATTGAGATGAGATTTCTGCCACCGAAATTAAAGTTAGGAGAATTCGTTGTTTGATCAAATAGTCACGACATTTTTGCTCTGCTAAGTTCACAAAATTCAACCCAGAATTTTTGGAAACAAAAAATACCAAAATTTGTATTTCAACGATATTTGTTTTTAGGTAATGGTTGGTTCCACAAGAATTCACTAAATATTCTATGATTAAAAATCCACACAGGGAGAATAAGCGAAGTAGGCATTTAGGCGATTCCGGTTTACAAACGCCGGGTGTACCGGGGTGACTAGTGAGTTTTTGTTTTATTTCACACTCACCAAGCCAATTCCAGAGAGATAATACTTCAAAAAAGTACTGCACAGGATTCACCATGAATTGAGTAAAACTTTCCTATTAGAAAACAAAAGACTATCCAGACTTATCAACTGTCAGTTGCTTTTACTGCACAGCGCGCAAAGGCAAACAATAGATAAAGTCTCTCAATCGATCTACACTGTCAATTAACATTATAAAAAACTACTAAGCAAAATATTAGAATAAAGGACTGTAGAAATTTAGCTCTTAACTCTGCAGTTATCAAACCCAAGTAAAGTCAGCCCAAAGTCTGTGAATTCAAAGCTGGAACAAAAGTAATTTTAAAAGAATACATAGGTCCAATTCGCTTAAGGTGTATATCCGAGGACCCCCAAATTTTACATTGATATTAATACATACAATTACTTCCATTCTTTACTGACCTCAAAATATTTGAAAAACCTGAAATTTAAAATTAAAAATTTAAAGTCTTTGCCCCGTTCCATTGACCAAGTTAAGGGGAAAAAGCAAAGGTGTACACAGAGTGAGATCAAATTTGGATAGAAAGAACTTAGAGGCTGACTAAGAGATTCGAAAATAATTTTTTGTGTAGTAATTATTTGGTTCGCAAAATATCTGAATTCCGGGCATCTTCAATGAATTCCAGACACATACCTTCTGTAAATTACCAGGATACAGACACTACTTCCAAAATTCCAGGAATTTCTTAGACTACCACAGTTAAAACAAACATGGATCCCAAGGATTATTGTAGGGTTATAAGGGTTTTTGTTGAAAGTATGATTTTTTTTCCGTATATTCCTCTGAAAATCGGAAAAAACACTGGGAATTCCATCAACCCTCTATACTAACAGGATGGAATTCCCACCCCGTATTAGACATTAAATTCTGGAATTCCAGCTTTAAAAAGTCCAAAAATCTGGAATTCCGCGCCCTCTATGAGAGGTGGCATTTTCTGCGAATAGCCCTATTATATTTTCTCATATAAATATTAGGAACCCAAGAAGTATTGTGAATGTGTTTGATAAATAGAACTTAGAAAAAAGTTTTTTTAATGTGATATCTTCAACCAATAATTAATGTACCACGTTCTTGAAGTGAGAGTGGAGCTATTGTGTCTGCAAAAATACTGCAGCATTCGTAACAAAAATGCAATTGAGTTAAATTTAATATCAAAACTAAAAAAATAAGTGGAGGCCTATTTCATGTGAATCATGCTTCTTAGTTGGTGAGGTTCAAACGCCCAAGCACATTTTCTTGTCATCCCAAGTCGAGCGAGTGATTTAGAGGCCACGCCACAAGTCCAAGTCGGAAAATGCAGTCATGTCGATACCATAAAATATACTTCATGGGATGTAGACTATAACAAGAATAGTCCTTAAAAAAGAACAAGCATCGATATAGAGGTGGTTTGAGCAAAGGAGAGACAAAAATAGGCTGTTACTTTGTTTGCTTTATGTGGGATTTGAGTGTAAGAGAAACATAACCAAGGGTACATATCAGAGAAATCTTGGAATCGTATTGAGTATGAGGCATGCTTGAGTACAACGGTAAGGAATTTACAATAGAGTCCGTATAAACTTCCTACTAGGTCGGTGTGTTGTCTTTGAAAATGACATAAATTTGGTTTGACAGCATTAGAATATTTACAATTACATGATAAATATGTTATTGAGTGAGGAAAAAGGGATATTACTCTTTAAAATGCACGAATATTTTGTAAAATTGTTGGCATAGCGAAAACATGAATTGGACAAGTTCCACAGTTTAGCATGAATTAAAAGATCAGCTTATTTTGAACTCGTTTACAAAATGTGGGAAAGTAATCCAGATCTGGAGGGACGCATTGACGCACGAACAGTGAGCCCATTTTTACGGTCTTGCTATCACCCAAACACCTTTTCTTTCTGAAAGCCACGCCTCTACCTGAAAAATTTGTTATTCTTTGCATCGGCCAATCTTACAGTTCTTAGAAAATAATAAGGAATCATACTCTCGCCCAATGACCTTAAATTGAGTTACAAGTTTGATTTCTCTCACACTAAGTGCATATTTGTTTTCGTATTTTGGTTTGGGGCCCCCGGGTGCGGCCGTTTTTGCGAAAATCGGTAAATGGGCGTGCCGTAACTCGAAAACCGTACGTCCGATTGCGCTCACTATTGAATTTCGGGCTTTTTCAGCCAAAAATAACCTTAAAAACAGATTTGAGCAAAATTAAAGGAGGTGAGGTGTGAATTTCCATTTTTGTAGGTTGAAATAAAACAAAAAACGACGTTTAGTGTAACCATCAATATTAGCACTGGATTATGGAATAGGGATTTGAACATGCATATTGCGTTCTACCATCAAAACCACAAGGTTATTTCCATGGTACTTGATGGGGGTATGTGCAAGTGCGAGGATCTCATATCAAGTAGAGAACACACTTAAAATATTCGGAACAAGCACCGTTAGCTTGTCAGTTAGTAGGGTTATAAATGCGAATCCTATTCTAGAAGTTCGGAGAAGAAGGTTTGAAGGTGTTTTTCTATAGTTTGAAGGGTGCTGAATCAGAATTTTTGGGTTCCAACCTAGGAAATGTGGAGAGCCTTGAAAATAAGGGTATAAAGTTAAAATTTAGTAGTAAGGGGTTAATTTTTACAAAAGTTCTCGAACCATTTCTCAGAGGTTGGACCAAATAAAAAATTCTGATTTTCAGCACTTCAAACTATAGGAAAAAACATCTGCAAAACCCCCTTCTTCCCCAAATTTCTAGAATAAGAATTCTATTTATAACCACTACTACAGTACAAATGATATTTTAAGTGTTTGATAGATTAGTTTGCCCAGCATCGACAGTACAGTGCTTAAAACATATACCTTTTCTATTTGACGGTGACGTTAGTATGTTACATTTTCTGTAATAGTTACCATAGAGGTATGTAACATGGCACAGAGATGTTTTGAATAAATTGTTTTTGTTTAATAAAATGCATTCCACCGAAAATGATAATAAAAGATTTCATTTCACAGGGACTTATTTTTTGTGTTTGTGTAGGGTTTAATTTAGACGATATATGAAAAGGACATGGCATGGATCGCAAATAAGCCACGTCACAAGAAACCCAGATGATTTGTTACCGGAGTAGTCAAGATTTGTGTCAGAAAGGAAGATACTATGTGTCTCATGGTACTCTTGTAAAATGTTACGGCTGACGATATTGCTTTCTGAAGTATGAGCAAATATGTGTACTCCATTTCGTTTGACCAATTTGTAATTTTCACCATGCCGAGACTCTATGAGGCTACACATATCAAAACGGATTAATATCGGCATGAAAATGCTTATAGAAGGGATTTTGGGGTGAAGGCCATTAATTCTATCAAGATGAAAAACTTGATATACTAAATCGGGTCACCATCCCCCTTTTACCAAAAAATATATAAATGTGTGTCAAGGCACTTCCCTTGTAATAGGTTACAATATTAAGAAAGTTTATATGCATTTCATTCCTATGTGCCACGTTCCATGACGAATATTAAAAGTATGGTATTTGATAAATTGACATTACAAAAGGAAAATAATAAATAAACGCCCCAACCACAGTAACAGTACAGAAAGAGTTCAGAAAATAAGACTTGTAGGCGTCAGTACTTAGGTTTTAGTTGAGCCACTGACTTACACAAATTAGTTAAGTCTGCCTGGCACAGTGTCATAGTGTCAGCACCAAACAGTTATGAATGAAATAATAAACCCTGATAAAACGTATATAACGCTGGCCCTGGCACAGTGTCAAAGTGTCAGAAAGAAAACAGTTTAGAAAACATTCAGATAATTTTTGCATGTGATGCAAGTATACAGAAACTAGTTAAGTGCCCCTGACATAGTGACACTGTGCCAGAAAGAAAAGGTTTAGAAAACATTAGGACTTGTAGGTGTAAGTGCGTATGATCGAGCTGAGACATTGACTTACGAAAATTAGTTAAGTCTGCCTGGCACAGTGTCATAGTGTCAGCACCAAACAGTTATGAATGAAATAATAAACCCTGATAAAACGTATATAACGCTGGCCCTGGCACAGTGTCAAAGTGTCAGAAAGAAAACAGTTTAGAAAACATTAAGATGGTAGGCATCAGTACGTAGGTTTTAGCTGAGCCACTGGACTTACACAAATTAGTTAAGTCTGCCTGGCACAGTGTCATAGGTCAGGCTTTAAACAGTGTTAAATATTAAAACCTATAATGTACTCTGTTTGTTCGAAGGAGCTTTTAAAGTCACTCCAAATTCTGCCATAAACAGTGTAGCTCGGATTATTCTTTTTGCAGATATCCGAACACCAATTAATGACATGATGGGGGCCTTAAAATAGAACAAACTAAATGACAGGTGGTTTAACCAAATGTTATGATATTTAAATGTCTAAAAGGTTGGCCCATAGTACCTTTCATTCTCAATTGGTCTTTAGGCATGAAATTCACTCCAACGGTACTAGGAGTCAAACAAACTTTGATCTATCTGAACCTATCTGGAACATTACAGCAGGGAAAAGGACTTTCCATTCACGTGCTATCAAAATTGGAATGGGCCTTCCTGCAGATGTTAGAGTAATTTTAACAACATGAGTCTTGGCCAATTCAAAACCTCTTGTTTTGTAAAAACCTGTCTGATTTCATTGTTTATATATATATATATATATATATATATATATATATATATATATATATATATATATATATATATATATATATATATATCGGTATATAAGGGAGGCTGCGTAGGTGTGAGTATTCTAAGTCTAGAAAGTCCAAATATATAAATGGAATCAGACCACATAATTTATTCACGGCATAAAATTATGTGGGTGATTTCCATTTAATATATTTGGACTTTATATATATATATATATATATATATATATATATATATATATATATATATATATATATATATATATATATATATATATATATATATATATATAGGTATGTATGTATGTTTATATTTCGCATGTAAGTATTACATGTATGTGCATTCATATTTCAGTTGTATATCTTGTATATTGTAACTGAGGGCCTCCTTGGAAACCACTGCATTAGCATTGAAGGCGGCTACCTGCCTAAAGGATATCATAAATAAAATAAAACAATACTTATATATGCTGGCCCTGGCACAGTGAACATTAAGACTTGTAGGCGTCAGTACTTAGGTTTTAGTTGAGCCACTGACTTACAAAAATTAGTTAAGTCGGCCTGGCACAGTGTCATAGTGTCAGCACCAAACAGTTATGAATGAAATAATAAACCCTGATAAAACGTATATAACGCTGGCCCTGGCACAGTGTCAAAGTGTCAGAAAGAAAACAGTTTAGAAAACATTCAGATAATTTTTGCATGTGATGCAAGTATACAGAAACTAGTTAAGTGCCCACTGACACAGTGGCACTGTTCCAGAAAGAAAAGGTTTAGAAAACATTAGGACTTGTAGTGTAAGTGCGTATGATCGAGCTGAGACATTGACTTACGAAAATTATTCAAGTCTGCCTGGCACAGTGTCATAGTGTCCAGGCTAAAAAGAGTGTATAATATATATAACCTTGATAATACTTATATATGCTGGACCTGTCACAGTGACAGATTGTCAGAAAGATATAAAAACAACAAACAGAAACCATTAAGAATGGTAGGCATCAGTACTTAGGTTTCGCTGAGGCCACTGACTTACACAAATTAGTGAGTCTGCCTGGCCACAGTATCATAGTGTGTCAGCACCAAACAGTTTCTTAATGAAATAATAACCCTATAAAACTTACCTAACGCTGGCCCTGGCACAGTGTCAAGTGGCAGAAAAGAAACAGTTTAGAAAATATTGACTAACCAATTAGTTAATCTGCCGGGCAAGCATGTCATACGACTGTCAGGCCTCAACATTACAGAATAATATATTACACCTTGAGTAATATTTGTTATGCTGGCCCTGCACAGTGACACAGTGTCATAAAGAAAAAACACAATCATTAGGGACCTTGTAGGCGTCAGTATACGTAGGTGTTTAGCTAGCCACTGACTACACGAATTAGTTAGTCTGCCTGGCACAGTTTAATAGTGTCAGGTACAACAGTGTATACATAATATATTAAACCTTGATCATACTTATTAATGCTGGCCCTGGCACAGTGACACAGTGTCAGAAACAAAGAAGATAGAAACATTAGTACTTATCGGCGTAAGGTATGTATGTTGTAGTTATCCACTCACACAATCACCTTGTAAAGTGACAGAAAGAAACAGTTTTAGAAAAATTCAGATAATTTTTTTCATGTGATGCAAGTAAACAGAATCCTAGTTAAGTGCCCACTGACAAGTGAACTGTGCCAATAGAAAAGGTTTAGACGTTTAGAATATTATGAGTTGATGTGTAAGTACTATCTTCTAGCTGATACATGACATTACGAAATTAGTTTAAGTCGGCTCTTTCACTGTCATAAGTGTCAGGACCAAAAGTTTATGAATAAAATAATAAACACTAAAAAACTTAGGTAACGCTGGCCCTGCACAGTGTAAAAGTGTCAGAATGAACGGAATTAAAACCTTCAGTAATTTTTGATTGATGCACTTATACAGAAACTAGTTAAGCGCCCCTGATACATGACAAACTGTGCCAGGAGAAAAGGTTTAGAAAACATTAAGGACTTGTAGGTTTACGCATCTTCAGTTAGATACAATTGACAACACAAATTAGTTAAGTCTGCTGGCAGAGTGTCATAGTTTCAGGCTAAACATTGTATCATATAATTAAACTCTTGAAATAATCCTTATATATAACCGGCCCTGGTACGTGAACATTAAGACTTGTATGCGTCAGTACTAGGTTTTTAGTTGAGCCCTGACTTGACAAAAATTAGTTAAGTCGGCCTGGCACAGTGTCATAGTGTCATGCACAACCAGTTTATTAATAAATAATAATCCCTGTAAAATTTTTTATAACGCGGCCCGGCACAGTGTCCCAAGTGGCGAAAAAAAGTTTAGAAAACATTCCGATGTTTGCCATGTGATCAAGTATACAAAACAGTTAAGCGCCCCCTATACCGTGCACTGTGCCAGGAAAAAAGGTTCAACATTAGGAGCTTGTAGGTTTTACGCATCTTCTAGTTGAATACATTGACTAACACAATTAGTTAAGTCTGCCTGGCAAAGTGTCATAGTGTCAGGCTTAAACCGTGTAAATAAGTAAATATTAAACCTTGATAATACTTATATATGCTGGCCCTGGTACAGTGATACATGAAAACTGTAGGCGTCAGTATTAGTTTTAGTTGAGCCACTGACTTTACACAAATTAGTTAAGTCTGGCCTGCACAGTTTCATAGTGTCAGCACCAAACAGTTTATGAATGAATAATAATCCCTGAATAATTTTGTATAACGCTGGCCCTGGCACAGTGTCAAAGTGGCAGACTAACGAGTTTAGAAAACATTCCGATAGGTTGCATGTGATGTCAAGTATACGAAACTAGTTAAGCGCCCCCTGATAAGCGACACTGTGCCAGACAAAGAAAAGGTTTTTATAAAACGTTAGGACTTGTAGGTTTAACGTAGCTTCTAGCTGAGAACATTGAGTAACACAAATTAGTTAAGTTGCCCTGGTCACAGTTTAATAGTGTCAGGCTAAACAGGAGGATACAAATAATTAAACCGTGATAATACTATAAATGCTGGCCCTTGCACAAGTGACCCGGTGTCAAAACAAATAGATAAGAAAACTTGACTTATAGCATATGTATTTTTGTAGCTAATCCACTCACACAAGCACAGGGGTAAAAGTGAACCAAAGACACACCGTTTAGAAAACATCATATAATTTTTTTGCATTTGAGGCAAGTATACATAAACTAGTTAAGTGCCCTGACACGTGTGCCGAGAAAACAATTTCGACATGTTACAATGAGTAGGACTTGTAGGGGTAAGTACGTATCCAGCGACTGAGACATTGACTCACACCATGTACACAATTAAGTAAGCTTGTCTGGCACACGGTCATAGTGTCATGCTAAAAACACGTATAATAGATATATTAAATATGACAATATTTATGTGCTGGCCCTGGCACAGGAACATTAGGACTTGTAGGCCGTCATTACGTAAGGTTTTTATTGAGCCACGGACTTTTCAAAAATTAGTTCAGAGTCCTGCCGTGGCACAGTGTCATCGTGGTCAGGACGACACAGTTTTTATTGAATGAAATCATAAACCCTGATAAAACTTGTATACGCGGGCCTGGCACAGTGTCCCAAGTGGTAGGAAGAAACAGTTTAGAAAATTTCAGGTAATTTCTTCATGTGAAGCAATATGCATAAACTAGTTAAGTGCCTCCTGGACAGTGGCAGAAAGAGTTTAGAAACATAGGACTTGTAGGTGTAAGTACGTCATCTGTTAGCTGAGACATGACTAACACAAATTATTTAAGTCTGCCTGGAGAGTGTCGTAGTGTCAGCTAACAGTTTATTGAAACCTGATAATGCTTAGATACCTGCCCTGCATCGTGCCACAGTGTCAGAAAGAAAAACTTTACCACAAACATATATTGGTAGCGTAAATACGCAGGATCTAGCTATCCACTGACTTCCACCAATTCCTTAAGTCTACCTGGCACGTGTAAATGTGTCATGACAACACACAGTTTTCGAATAATAAACCCTAATAAAAACTTGTATAACGCGGCCCTAGCAACGGTGGTCCCATGTCAGAACGAAAGAGTTTAGAAAACATAAGACTTGTAGGCGTGAGTTGTATGTTCTAGCTGAGACATTGACTTACAACAAATTATTAAGGTAAAGCCTGGCACACGTGTCATACTGTCAGACTAAACGTAATATAAATAATATGCTGACCCTGCACAGTTCCACAGTGTCAGAAAGAAAAGTTATAAACAGGATTGACTGTGTAGGC
The DNA here is from genome assembly GCA_023653785.1 of Ophioderma brevispina. Classification (NCBI taxonomy): domain Eukaryota; kingdom Metazoa; phylum Echinodermata; class Ophiuroidea; order Amphilepidida; family Ophiodermatidae; genus Ophioderma; species Ophioderma brevispina. The sequence continues at coordinate 57,751 of JAMKCH010042887.1, forward strand.
GCAGTACGTATGTTCCAGTTGTCTGGCCAGTGGGCATAGGCTTCGTGTAAAACAGTGTTACAAATAAAAAAAAAATCAAACCTGGATAACACGTAAATATAAAACAGTTTTAAAAAACATTAAGATAATTGTATGTTATACATCGAATGCAAAAATTCTTTAAGTCACCTGTCACGTGTCAGAGTTTCGGATCAACCGTGTATAAATTAAATATGCAATCTGATAAACTTATATACACTGTCACTGACACAGTTTCAAACTTTAAGAACATTTTAGAAACCATTAAGATACTTGTTGTATGTGATACACAAAAAGTAAGTCTGTCTGGCGCGTTCATAGTGTCATGCCAATAAAAAATATAAAACCTTGAAACACGTTGCATATGTTGTCCCCGGCACAGACAAGTGTCCGAATAAAAAAAATAAATAAACTATTAAAACCTTAATCAACTTAAATAATTTTGTCCTGCACTGGATACAGTGCGGGAAAGAAAGAATTAATACAGCAATAACAATTGAACATACATAAAAGTATCTCATGTATTGGCACACAACAAGCGTAGTCAATGGTTCGTCTTGCCACGTGTCCTAGTATGAGAAGAAACAGTTTAGAACTTTAAGACACTAGTAAAGTAGTGTTTTTATCTGACATATTAACATATTCAGGTTAGATAATCTGCCTGGCACAGTGTCAAAAGTGGCAGAAAGTTAAGAAATCGATTTTTGGACATCAGTAAAGTATGCTATTTGACACACTGACATAAAAAAAAACAGTTAAGTCTGCCTGGCGCAGTATCATATTGTCATCAGAAAGAACAGTTCAGAAAAAAGTAAGACTAGAGACGCCAGTAAATAGGTTGTATTCTGACTATCTTGGAATAAAGAATTACCTAAACCTGCCTGGCACAGTGTCAAAAGTGTAAGGGAAAAGAACAGTTTTAGAAAACTCTAAAACTAAGGACGTTAGTACAAATATGATTCTGAACAACGAATTTATTTTTACGACACAGGAACATGGGGGGGGGGGGTGTAAATTTTGAAGAAGCTGGATGATAATCATTAGTGGTAAAATGCCATAATAAGAATAAGGCGTCAATTATGTGTAATTTCTGCAGATTTCCACAGAAGGATACACCAAATACTAACCAGCAACCCCCAAATAAATCTGATCAGAAAACATCTGTGATAAAACAAGATGGACCTTAATTCAAAGAAAGAACACACTTCCATTGCCCAATTTCCAATACAATTACATTTTCAGAACAATAAAAACAAGTGAAAAAATTCCCTCATAAAATTAGCAAAGGGTAATTAACCAGACATATAGGCCCATCATTATCGGTAAAACTTCACGCGCCGTAACAGGCGTGCGGCCGTCCCTTAGTTACCGCCAATTGAAGGCTCGTTACCCGGGTTAAGGTCAGGGTTTGCGACCGCGTAAAGGTAGGTGTTTGTGACCGGTTCATGCAGTAGTCCCAACATCGAGCGGTAAACAGCACTACGCGCCTTAACAGGCGTCCGGCCGCCCGTTAGTTACCGCCAATTGAAGGGTCTGTTGCCCGGGTTAAGACGGTCAGGGATTGCGACCGCGTAAAGGTCAGGGGCTATACCACTAGAAAGTTGTTACATGCCTTTGCCCGGCTAGGTATAAAGTTTCGCTGCCAGTGGCCCGGCTTGGATTCCAAGGTATAAATTATAATAAATCAATCATTTTTCAGGTAAGTATCAATAGTACATTGGATAAGGCCGAACGGACCCAAGACCGCTAGGATTCAGGTTCGAGTTCCACTCAAGGTAAGTCAATTTTTTTGGTTCTTTTTCTTTTTCGCATACCTTTTCTTCTCACGTGATTACTTCACGTGATACCGTCCCGTGATAAGCGGCACGTGATGATTCGTGGCAGGGCACTGCTATGTAATAAAGGGCGATCGCCAGCGATCGTCTCAGTCTATCATGGACAACATGAATCCAGTTTCAGACAGTTCTGAAGTGTGCGGAACGTTTAGAGTTTGGGAAGAAGCTAGAATTGAGAAAGGCTCAAAAATAAGCTAATAACCGCGGGTGGATATCGGGGAGAGTACGCAGCAATGACGCCGACCGCATGAATCCAGCCCATATGATGAGGTTGTAGGGCACAGCAAGCGCGCAGTAAGAACTCCGGCCCATTCCCAAAAACACCTTTCATCACGGAGCCGGCGCTCTCCCCCGACCTGCTGTGCAGAAACCCGCCAAATAAGGCTAAGGAGCCGGGGGAAAGGGCACGTTAACATTATCCATTGGGGAAGCTACCTGCCACATCCGGAGCAAATCCGCTTGTCATCCCCCGGATAGTCGCGCCCGAGACCATGGTGCAACCCGTTGATGAAGCTGTGCCGCTTGACGCGTACCTAACGCTGGCCCGACTTTAAGCCACCTGACATTGATGAGCCTTTAGGATCAGAAGGATTTTTTATCTGATGATCCCGCGCAAGCAGATCGGAAGAAGGTGCCTAGTTCATATACCGGGCAGAACATGACCCGAAGCGAGGACCGATTGACCTGCGGCCCCTTCTACGGACCATCTCGTGGACGCCCCTTTTGAACCCCCGGTGCGACGACAGGTGTCCCGCTGTCACTGCCCAGTGGACCGAACCTTTGCCTCGACCAACGACGCGTCCCCTGGACTATTTTGCGGAGTTTTTTCTCTCTTATAATCTCTTCCGGCAATCGCCTACTGGACAAACATCCGGCTTTGCGAGAGAAGAGGGTGAGAAAGCTGACATCGGCCGCCGAAATCCGCGCGTGGTTAGGTATCCATCTGGTGATGGGCCTTAATTCGCTGCCAACGCCAAGATTATCTTGTCCGACCCATCCGGGTTAACGAAACCAGATGATTTGCAATGCGATGGTTAAAACGCGTTTTGAAGTCCTATCTGGTAGCCCTCTTGTGCGTAACCCGACTACCATCCAAGAGAGGATTGCAGAAAACCCAGGAAGAACAAGAGCATAATATTCATTACATCGAAAGCTCCGCTGGATAGAGTTCAGTCCGCCTGGGGACAACTGTTTCACGGAATTTGCCAGAGAAGTATAAACTGCAATCGCAGTATCTCGATGAAGGCATAGGCTGCCCAAGGTACAAGGTGCATTACGGTTGGCTGACGAACCATCGAATTCCGACTAAGCCTACCAGCCAGGGCTTCAGATGTACGCATTATGCGCAGAATGGGACACTGGATATGTGCAACTTTTCTGCCTATGCACCTTCAAACACCTCCGCGGAAAGTCTTGGATATCGCGCTCGAGGCGACATCGAGTCACCACAACAAGTTTCCATAAAATTTAATGCGACAAGTTGTACGGAACCTACTTATTTAGCCCGTGAACTGTGAGCGCGATACCCTTATCTAACGGGGCCGTGAAAGATCGTCACGGGGACTGCCGACTGACTTCTAAAAAGATAGCAGCAACAACCCCCGGGCCGTTTCATCAGAACCTGGAAAAGGCCCACCGTGTACTTTTAATTTCGTCACATGGGGCGCCACCAACGTTCACGTCTTGGAAAGACACTCAAGGGTTGGTCCCACTACTAATTGCAACGGCGCATAACGTGTACCGCGATGCCAATGATCCCATAACGAGCAGCCGGCGCTTTTTTCGGCTCACCAAAGGATCTAAGAAAGAGGCGCACTTTATCGCCGCTCCGCCCATTGTGAATACAACAAGTACAGGTGCTGGTATTGACAACGCTGATCATAGTTACGCGAGTGCTACACTCCTGCTGGAGAAAGATTCAGCACTGGTGGAAGCAGTGCTTTACTTCTTGGTCGAATAATCAGCCGGTTCAATGCCCTGGCTGTGTTCATCGTGTCCCAATTGCGTCGGCAACCCGGCTGCCTGATAGAATGATCGCCATTCGAGGTTTAATCCTCAAACTGGACAGGATCTCATTGCCGGTTTCGGCGGCGGCCAGTTCCCCCAACTGATCGACCTGTAGTAAAGCACATGCCTCAACCAAGAGGGCCGGCCATGAGCTGGTTAATATGAGGAAGAGGCATCCGGCACCTGTCGGAGATGCCAGACATTCAGAAGAACGACTGCTTCAGAAATGCGAAGCCGGACTAAGTTCGGGTGCAGCCGTGCGGGTGCATCTCTGTCGGGTGGATTGTTTTTTTCGTATACCATCACTTCCACGTCCTCTTTGCGCAGCTTTTGCAACCTTGAATTGAGCGACCACATCGCGGTCCAAAACAGCGAGCATGTTGCGCAAGCATTTTTGACGAATGACGGACTGCTTAGGGAAGGTTTTGCCTATGGTTTAGGGCACCCTGCCTTGCTAACTTTGTCCGCTAACTTACTCGAACAAATGACATTGAACGTGCCCGCAGTGTTGTGCCGAAAACACCAGTGCCCGCTGTAGTTCTAACATTGACACCATAGGCCGACTCATACAGTGTTGTGCCGGCAATTAGTGCACCACTGAACTAATGACTTTTATATTTAGATCGCTTAAATGTTACCAAGATTTTTTGCCGAGTGTTAAGAGAGCACCATCTTTTTATTTGGCTTGACCGGACACTTTTATACTTTCAGCTGATCTGCCCTAACCCTTCGCCCGGCCGGCTGTCTTACAACTCATCTAACATCAAAGACTTGTAACATCAATCTCCCAGCTAGCTACGGCTACCTCTCCAAGTCACCCGCAATCGCTTCAATGCTGCTACCACACAAGTCAAGCCTACATCTACCGTTGGAAACCTGGCAATAAAAATCACACATGGTAGGCCTTCATCCGACCGGTATTTTGACAGGTGACCCGCAAGGAACAATGGGCCGTGCATCTCCTATCCAGGATAATATAGGTTCCCCTGCCCGTGGTGCGTGGTTTAACCAACAGTTCCAAATGCAAACTACTGCTACCATACCTCGACTTGGCAGCCTTCAGCTACTTCTACCATACAAAGTGAAGCCGAAATACTACCATCAACACCAAATAAATCTGATCCTAGCAGAAACGTCTGTGATAACAGATGTTGACCTTAATTCAAAAAGAAAGAACACATTCCCCTTGCCCAAATTCCAATACCATTACATTGTCAGAACAAATTAAAAACAATTCCCTCTAATTAGCAAAAGGGTTAATAAATAGCCGTAGCGAACATTACGGTAAAATGCCCGCCCCTTAACAGGCGTGCGGCCGCCCCTTAGTTTACCGTCAAGTAAATGGTCAGTTAGCCGTGTCAAGGTCAGAGGTAGCCACCGGTTAAATGTCGGGTTGATACCGAAATTCACGCGTAGGCCCAACATTACGTAAAAACATCACGGCGCCTTGACAGGCGTGCGCCGCCCCTTAGTTACCGCCAATTGAAAACCGTAACACAACTTACATGCCTTTGCCCGTCTAGATAGAAAGTTTCGCTGCCGTGGCCGTTTGTATTCCAAGTAATAAAATTATAAAATGCAATCATTTGTTCAGGTAAGTATCAGATAGTGTAGTGGACGGCAACGGATCCAAGACCGCTAGGATTCATGTTCGAGTCTCAGTCAAGGGAAGTAATGTTTTTCTCTTTATTTTTTTCATACTTTTTTGTACTCCCCGCTTCCCCTTGGGGGGGGATGCCTTAGGTTGGGGAGTTATATTTTTCGCTCTTTTTCCTTTTCCGGACATTTTTTCAGCGGATTGTGACATTTCCGCTGGCGCGCCAACTAAGTCCAGGTCGTACTGTTGGCCGAACAGTACGGTAAAAACCATGGTAAAGTGCGGAGTCTTACCGATTCATTCCTCAGAAATGACCCGTAGCTTCTCTAATTAAAATTGTTGGCCACCTACCGGTTTCCGCTAAACTCCTTTAGGATTGGATATTTTGTTTCATCATCTATGTTATAGAGATGCGTATCAGACCCAGTTTTCTGAGAGCAACTCGCACCAGTCCAGTGAGGTTAAGTACTGGCCATCGCCTATGAAGTTGTTCAAGGATGAAAAGTGACCGCGACCACCAAGTACTACTATAGGATGGCATTAGATCTCAGACATTTCGAAAATGAACTAAGTCCAGAGTTCATAAAAAAAGTCCAAGAGCGACCGCTTCCTTGTTCAGCGGAGTCGCCCGAGATCTTTGGATGAAAAGTCACGTAAGCCGGGCCACGACTTGTTGACTTTTCAAAAATGAACTAATTCCAGAGCGGACCGTCTTCCCGTTTCAGCGGAAGTCGCCCTAGATATTTGAGTGAAAAGTCACGTAGCCGGCCATGCGTGTTGAATTTTCAAAATGACCTAAGTCCATAGCGGACCGCCTCCTTGTTCAGCGTGAAAGTCGCCTATACTAAGTCCAGAGCGGACTGCCTCCTTGTTCAGCTGAAAGTCGCCATAGATCTTTGGATGAAAAGCTCACGTAGCCGGGCCACGGCGTGTTGCTTTTCAAATGAATCACTCCAGAGCGGACCGCTCCCTTGTTCAGCGGGAAGTCGCCCTAGAATCTGTGATGAAAAGTCACGTAGCCGGGCCCGGTGTGTTTGGAATTTTTCAAAATGACTAAGTCCAAAGCAGACCGCTTCCTTGTTCAGCGTTAAGTCGCCCTAGACTAAGTCCAGAGCGGACGCTTCCTTTTTCATCGAAAGTCGCCCTAATCTTTGGATGAAAATTCCACGTACCCGGGCCACTGCAGCGAGATTTTTCCATTAGCGAACCACTTCATTGGTCAGCCGAAAATCCCCCTACTCTACTAGCGAACCTGGGTGAAATATCGCGTAGCTTTTCAAAAAAAGTCCAGAGCGTACCGATTCCTTGGTCCTTCACCTGGAAGTGGCCCGTGGACTTAAGAGGAGCGGTCTCGCTGAATACTAGTTCAAAAACGACTAAGTACCAAAAATTGACTAGTCAGGGTAAGCTGGGGGGCGCCTTACTCCAAATCTCAATCGTCCGGTTCCATCAACGTGGAATATTTCTTAATACGGAGTTAGGTACGTAAGGGATATATATAAAACCCTACGTTAAGAGCCATTTTTTTTTTATTTAAGATACAACCAATATTTTCTTGCAGTGATCTGTATCAAAATGCCTTAACTGGCATTTTTCAAAGAACCAGAAGAATATTAATGTGACCTGCTCCCACGAAACAGGTAAGTTGGACATTATTCATTTTAAGATATGTACAATTTGAATTGCTGATAAAAACAGTTTTAAATTGATGGATCTAACATTGTCACATTGCCCCTTTTTCCTTTTGTTTATCAAAAATCAATATTTTTGGTTTTCGATTGAGTGTAGGCCAAGTTCATTGAGCTCTTTCTTCTTTGTTCTGGCGACTTTGTCCGGATTTTGTGGGAGCAGGTCACATGTTTTCATAATGCATATGTCATTAATAACATTAATAAGTACAGTGATAGTTAAAGTTACCCAAGTCAAGGTTTGAGTCATTCAATTGACCAACAACTCCTGTCTATTGTTATCCATATTGTGTATATCAGTTTACACTACAGAATTTTCACACTCTTCAAAAAAGACTGAAATCTAGCTGAGACGAAGCTACGCCTTAGCATTGTCTAGCATTGCATTTCATACACTAGAGACATGTATGTAGCTTTTAAAAAAATAGCACCCATTTTTGGCTTTCTGGCCCAAGGACTAATGTGACTGGGGCTAAAGGGTCTATGGGAGGCCACAAGTCATAACTCTGTAATTCTCATATTAGAAACATAGAATCTATATACAATTACCAATGAACAATTTACAACTATTTCGAACAAAATCGGTTGATTTTGGCAAACTTTTAATATATTATTTTTTGACAATTTCACAGTATATTAACACCAAACATTTCGTTTGCAATTTGTTTTGGGTTAAATCATAAAATTATTGGACTATCAGAGATATCTATCACTTTCATTTCTTGACCCCAAAACATTATGAACTACTGTCTGTTCAATTAACTTAGATGTCTGGTTTTTATTAATTATTTAAAAAAATACGCACGTTCGGAATAAATCACAAAAAGAAAGTTGTTTGGTATCTTTGGACCTAAGAGGTTTTTTACATTACAAAAGGAATGGGACATTTTAAACCTTCAAATCTATTGAAATCTGGGTATTTCACCCTCGTTCTGAAAATGAGCGAATAAAGGTTTGGTACCATTAGTAATTACGTTTTGCGGAAGGTTCCATTTTGTGAGTATAAAAGTTGTCGTCGGAGCTGATTAACGATCAATATTGTCCGCCAATGGTAAATGCCAACTTTGTTCAACAGGGTCGAATCCGAACCATTGTTATATTTGCACTGAATTTTTGCAATACAAACGAGATAATATCCAAGGTATCACACGGAATTAACATGAATAGGCGGCATTACAGGAGAGCTGTATGATTCTTTTGTTCATAACCAATTGAATAAAACAGACAGGACCTCTGTTAAAAGTATCGGTATTTGAACGATGCATTTATTATACCTATGCATTAATGCACGCGTAAACACCTGAAATCAAAGCAAGGTCCACGAATCAATTGTTCGTATATATAAACATGCTTTTGAAGCGCCCCTAATTCGTGAATGGGTCTGCCGTCAAAGTTTCAGAGTCAAAAGTCAATATTCACCTGGACCCAGTTCGTTGTCGTTTGCCAATAAAAAATCTGTGTAAATTGAATAAAAATCAAAAGAAGAAATATGTTTTCAAGTTGGAACCCAATGATCTTGTTGGGTCCAATGATGAATAACAACTTTTCTTTCGTGATTTTTTTTCAAAAGCGTATATTTTTGGAAATAATTAATTAAAACCGGACATCTAAGTTAATTGAACAGACAGTAAATCATGTTTATATCTGCTTCAGAAATTCAAAAGCTGAAATATAGGCAATTGTATGACCATACACTGTGGTTCATTTTGGCGACCATCTTGGATTCTAGTGTTAACAAAGCCGTCTATAGAATATGTACACTTATTCAAAGAAACCCAAACCATCTTCTTATCTTCTTCTAAAGCCAAGATATAGCTTATTTTATGTTAGGATGTTAGGATAGCCATTTGGGATTCCTGTGAATCAAGACATCATACCATTAAACCAATATCAAATATAAAGTCCTTGACCCTGAGAACCTGGGTATAGACACCAGAATTATATCTCTACTGGCTTCAAAGTCCGAGATATATGCAAAAGTAATTGGGTTTGACGGCCATTTTGAAAAAAGGTCGTTAACATACCAAGATGGCCGCAAAAATGCTAAGACTATTTTTCGATAATTTCATCGTGTAATCATTCAAAAAATGATCGTTTGCAAGAATGTATGAGACTCAACATTTAACAGACCGTGTGAAAGATATCAGTGTCAATTGATTAACATTACCTGTAATACGTTACATATTGTGTTACTGTGGTTTAGACCGTATTCAATAGCCTGCCATGTTGGTGGACAAGATAGACGCATTCCAGTACTACAATACATTCACCTGTGCAATCGCTAAACATGGGTCGATTGACAGCTTAATGTATTGTATCACTGGAATGTATGCATCTTGTCCACCAACAGGCTCTGGGTGGCTGACCGTCATATTGAATACCGGGTCTCCATATTAAAACATATTTACCATTGTCGTGGCATCAAAACTGATGAAACTATTATGAAACATATACGATGTTCTCAGGTGGGTATAAGAGTACTAGTTAAAACCCGTTTTCTAACTTTTGTTTACATTTAAAAAATAAGATTAAATTGGAAGGGATGGCCGATTTAAGTATATTAAACTTTTTTCATGATAGAATCGCCTTCACCCCAACATCCATCTGTGAAAGTTTCACGCCGATATGTCAATCTGTTTTGAGTGTGAGACATAAAAACCTGATTTGTATTAAGCCCCAATAGAGTACTTGTAAAAAGTAATATTGGTCGACCAAAATGCGGACACATTTTCGCTCATAACTCCAAACCAAAGATTATTTAGCCTAAGATTTCACAGGGGTCAAATGGTCATGGGGAAAAATAGTGTTATTGCTCATACCAAAAGTGGCCCCGTCCGGTAAATGGGGTTTATGGAACGATGCTATTAGCAATCAGGCCAAGTCCCGTTAATTAGATTGCAATGGTTCATTCTTAGATGCAATTTTGGGGGATGGAAAATGTAATTAAAAAAAATGTTGCTTAATGCAATTATAATTATTCTGTAAAAAAACACTTAAAATATACTTTGGCACGGAGATAGCTGGGCATTAATTAACGTTGCTCAGAAAAATCCTCGAGGAGTAATTCACATTAGGTTTCGCGTAAAATAGGGCAAATGTTATCATTAAAGACTATGTCAAAATGCTATTTTCCATTAACAGAAAGCGATAAGTTTCCATAAAATTGCTTAGAAATGATCCTTGAGAAATGCTTATGTGTCATTTGGGGTGTTCAGGAATTTAAGGTCAACGGCCAAAGTTAGTCGGTGTAGGTGCTCACGATGATGTTTGAGGAGGAGCTTCTCTAAAATTGTGATTAAAAAGCGAGGAAACATTTATAAAGACATTCTTGCATTTTTAAAACAATCTCTACATTGCCATGTTTGCTGAAATTAGGGACGCAATTTACTATCAAGGGTCATGGCGAAGTTTGCGCCACACTGCCAAAGGACATCGCCGGAGAACGGATAAAAGGAATGAAGGACCGCCTCTATAGTTTTCATGAGAACGGATATGAATTAGAAACATTTCCCCACTATAAAGCGGTACATGCTCAAAGTTTACACTTTTAGTAGTTTTCAAAAAGTAAACTTCACATAACTTCTCAAAAGTGTCTTTTATTTAAAATTATAATACAGGCTCAATGGGTAATGGAAATTTCTCAAATTTGAACCCTGTCCCCCCCCCCGAGAACCAAAATGCCGCTTTGCAAGGCTGTGTGTTATATTAATAGCAACATATATGTGAGTGGCATTCTGGTTCCTTGGGGGGGGGGAAAGACCCCATTTTGCATTTTTGTTTTTTGGGGGGCATGAAAAACTAAATGGAATTGCCAAAAACAACAACACCGATGCCATACACAATCTACGAGGTATAGCCATGCTAATCTACCAAGGGACTCAGTTTCAGAGCCGTGGAGGACATGTTAATAAACGCGTTGGACCATGCCAGCTTCTGGCATCATGAAATAATACTAAATGCACTCGGGTATTTGCTCAATATATGTTGAATGAAAGCTATTTAAAACCTGTGTGCCCCGTGTGAACTTGGGATTTTAATAGGTGTGCTTGTGAGTTTACTGCTCGATGATATAAAAGCGCTGTCAGGGCCATAAGAGTGCGGGTCATTGTGTTGCAATAAAGAGTTTGCTTGGTGTGCATGAAGACGATTATGTAATCACTTGGCACTCATTTCCCTATAAAAATAGGTATTTGGGTTTTGTTGCTTGCCTCATGTAGCCTCTTTGTAGGCCTTATGAAGGATGCAAATGTCGATCTAGGCATCATTAAAAGCTCTATCACACTGGCAGCTATGCCACATCTCCTGTTTCTTCATTTAAGTCATAACTGGTCATTGTAACGGATGCATGCTCTAAGCTTGGCTTTTTCCCAGAGAGTATACCCCTGACGTTTCTCAGACTTTTCTACTTTTTTTCTGATACAAGTGTATTTTGGTGATATACAACACCTTCATAACATGATAAATACTTGTAAACACCAAGGCAAAATTGATGATGAATAAATAACTATATGATTATAGAGGGCCTCCTTCATTTCTTCTCCGGCGATGTCCTTTGTTTGTGCTTTCCTTTTGTTATAATAGTTTGTTTGTTTTTATTTTTGTTTTTGTGTTTGGTGGATTTTTTTTTGGGGGGGGTCTTTTTAAGCGGCTAGGTGGGGGAAATTTTTTTTTGTACTCATGAATTGGGAAGTTGTTTTTCTGTCAAACTACGGGCGAAGTTTTTTGAAACCAAACAAATTCCGGGATATTTAATGATCACTATTTATGACGTCATTTTGACGTCAAGCAGAGGTATCAAACTAATCAATTATACTGTTTGTCAAATCCCTTGACAGAGATACGCGCGCGTATCTCTTTGCGTGAACTGCCTTAGCATGCAATCCAACAGCGCGCCGTATTGGCGGAAAGCGGGCGTACATAGCTATATGTCCAAGATTGTTGACAAATAGTATAATAATTCTTTATTTATAAATCGTAAAAACATATAGACCGTGTAAATAACAATGAAATGGAACGATCCCAAGTGGATCATAGACAGTAGTACACGATATTACCAACCACACAAGACTCGCACAGCCCATATATGTACAGGTGTCCAAAAAGGTGCCAAGCAGATAAACTTCGATTCTCAAAAACTCTAAACTGGTGAGTTCATTTTCATGGAGGATATTATTATACTCTTTTGATTGAATCATGCAGATCTCCTGACAATCCGCCCCCGCAAACCAAGATAAACGATTATCACAGACTGTCTGGTTTTTTCATCCATTCCAGTTTGGGAATACACAGTGTTATCGGTACAATCTATGGCAAGTATTTGCACAATAGAACAATAAACCTGTTTTTTCGTCGATAAACATGGTTTTTCGATCGAAAATCCTGGTTTTTCAAATCGAAAAAACAGTTTTTTCCAATCGAAAAACCAGGTTTTTCAATCGAAAAACCAGGTTTTTTTCAATCGAAACAGGTTTTTCCATTTGATTGTCATAGTTTTTTTGCGAATTTGCTTGTCATAGATTTTGGATCAACCTGGTTTATCGACGATAAACCTGGTTTTTCGCCGTTAAACTTGGTTTTTCACATCCGATTGTCATAGTTTTTATTTGATAACCTGGTTTTTTTCAATCCAAACCCATGTTTTTTCGAATTCGATTGTCACAGTTTTTGAAAAACCAGGTTTATCGACCGAGAAACCTGGTTTTTCGCCGATAAACTTGGTTTTTCAATCCGATTGTCATAGTTTTATTTAAATAAACCTGTTTTTCAATCGAAAAACCAGGTTTTTCGAATTCGATTGTCATAGTTTTTTGAAAAACCAGGTTTCTCGATCGAAAAACCAGGTTTATCAAAAAAAAATATGACAATCGAATTCCATTAATCCGTTGAGTTCTTGTATATTACGCATCAACTCTGTCCTCGGTGCGAAGAAAGCCAACCTAGGCTACATAATGTAGTGCATTTTGAACGTCATAATATTGGAATGCTGAGCTCTTATAGCAATTATGCGATATTCAAATAAACATTCCACAAGTCACTCAATCAAATATATCATTGTATGAATATAAATTTATTCTTTATTTCACGAATATCGCTTCTTTAATTGATTTATGATATGATTATGAATAAAACAAAAGCTGAATAATTTTGAACATGTTAGTCTATCTATTGCGCGCGCTGCTTGCTACGCTAATGAGCTCCTGTAGTGTGCCATAACACCACTAATAAGTTAGGAAATTCCGGTTTAATTCAAGGAGAATGATGGTCATAGTTTTTGAATAAACACCCTGGTTTTTTCAATCAAAAACCAGGTTTTTCGGGGGGGATTGAGATGGTCATGTTTTCGACACAAACACCAGGTTTACACGAGAAGAAACCCGGTTTATCAACGATAAACTTGGTTGTTCAAATCGATTGTCTTAGTGTTTGAAAACAAGGTTTTCGACCGGCCAAACCTGGTTTTTCAAAAAACTAATCGAATTCGAAAAACCTGGTTTTTCGTTTGAAAAACCAAGTTTATCAGTGAAAAACAAGTTTATCGGGGAAAAACCAGGTTTCTCGGTTAAAAAACCTGGTTTTTCGTCAAAAAAACCTAGTTTTTAGATTGAAAACCTGGTTTTTCCATCGAAAAACCAGGTTTATCGACAAAAAACCAGGGTTCTCGGTCGAATATAACCAGGTTTATCAAAAAACATTATGATAATCGAATTCGAAAATACTGGGTTTTCGTTTGAAAAAACCAGGTTTATAAGGAAAAACCAAGTTGATCGGCGAAAAAACAGTTCCTCGTTCGACAAACCAGGTTTATCCAAAAACTATGACAATCTAATTCGAAAAACCTGGTTTTTCGTTTGTTGAAAAACAAACACGGTTATCACGTGAAACAACAAGTTATCGGCGGAAAACCCAGTTTCTCGGTGGAAATAACTGGCTTGTTTTTCGTCCAAAAAACCTAAGTTTTCGATTGAAAACTGGTTTTTTTGCTCGAAATCCAGGTTTATCGACGAAAAACCCGGTTTATCTGTAATTGTGCAATATAAGTGCCATATACATCGCGAAGATTCGTGGCTCAATCGTGTGACTAAATGATTACCTCGGAACCTGTAGATGGTATGATACTAAATTAATACAGTGCTGTATGTGAACAAATATCTTACACAATATCTAACAGTAATAACCTTTAAGCTGGCAATACTCAAGGGGTTAGGCTATCGGGGAGATCTCATAGCGTTTATAAAGGTGACGCATCCCTAAACAAGTAAATAATTTTGCTAAAAAAATTGTCTAAAATTATCAAAATCAGTTCTAAGCGTGTTCTCACTTCTAGTATGTGCACATTTTCTTGAAAATGAATTAAATGTCATCTCCTTTTCCCCCTGAATATCAGTGACCAAGGAATTTTGATTGGCAAGCTATTGACATCTTGTTGCAAAAACCAACACCCATACTATTAATATAGGACCAATTCTATTCAATTAAAAGTTTGTTCGTCACCGGTTCACTTGCATTTCATATAGACCGTATTCAATATGACGTCAGCCACCAGACGTGTTGGTGGACAAGATGCATACATTCCAGGACTACAATTAGCCCAGTAGTATTAGCTCAAATAGCCAAATATGTGGACATTTTTGGTAACCAGGAGTGCAATGGTTTTGGGGTGTATAATAATTATAATAGGGCTGTTTTGATATTAGAGTGTATTGGTGCGCATGGCTACAGAGCGTATAGCTCTGTAGCCATGGCGCGTATGTTCAAGGGTATTATGTTTGATAGATTACTTTTGCAGGGGAAGTTTCTGGAGTTTTGAGTTATGCACAGGTAATTTAACAGAAGCATGATTGATGTGAACTTTTAAGGCCACGAATATTTAAATCTAAATGACCGTTATTGGAAATTACACTATTTTGCAGCGGGGTTAATCCACTAACCCCGACGGATTTTGAAACCAATATTTTTTTCTTAATTTATCATGATATTACTAAGATCTTTTGAACAAAGGTTTAAGAGATGATTTTTTAATGTCACTGGGACCGAGACTGCCATAGTAAATGCATGTGCAGTTTCACAAATTAACCGTTTTGGAATCCCCAAAGCCCAATTCGAGCAGATCGTGTCCTACCCTCCCTGTTTACTAAAGAAAACCCAAATGTATAGTCTCGCATCTTGATCGATTACGCCGTGACAACAGAGATACAATATGCTTGCTGCTTTGCCGTTTAGTAGTTATAAAGGTAACGAGATGCATAGTTTGGGTCAGTGTCAGGTACCAGGTCAAGTGTCAGGCATTAGGTATCGTTTGCTCTGCGGGGACGGACGATATATATAAATCCGACTATGTTAAATCAAGAGTGTACATGCCCTCTGCCCAAAGTGCTTATTATTTTTTCCAAAAGACACCGGATTATTATGTCTAACCGTACAACCCAATCTTACCCTGTCCATACTGATTCAAAAAACCTACACGACGATGACGATAATCGCGTTGTGGTTTTTCAAAGTAGGGATACGTACGTCATTTTACCCTGAATGGGTCCCCGAAGCAAAAATAAGAAACCAATCATTCCGTGACGTCATTCAAATCTTATTTTTTGGCGTTATTCCATAATAAAAGTCCTTTTTAAGATTCAACCTCGTATTATTGCTCTTTAATAATTAATATTCATGTCCCCGCAGGAATGTGAAAAAGATGGGCCATAGTCTACAAAAAACTGACGACATAGTCAGCCGGCTAATTACCCTTACCGTGGACTGTATGAGCAGTCGGATCCCAGTATTAGTTTGAGCAGGCTTCAGCCACCTTGTAGCGCGGCTCGGGGTTATGCGTCAAGCTGATTTTTTCAGTATAAGTGCAGGAAAATGTGTAATATATCACAAAAAGTCCCCACGAATCCCCTGGTGGCATTCCTCAACCAAGCTGGCGTCCAAAATGGCTGTTTTAAAAAATTTTTAGAGTAGTTTTGGAACTATACATGTTAAAAAACAAAAAAAACGTGTCCAAAACATGTTTTAAGTGTGGGGAATTATACTAAAACATACAAAGAGTTTCAACACTGACAAGTATTCAATCCCAAGAGCATGACAATATCATCCTCAGCCATACGGCAAAGCTCTTTGAACATCTCCTACTGAACCGTATCGAACATTGAGAGACGAAACCTCATACTAGAACAAGCAGGTTTTCGGCAGGGCGCAAATCAATTACAAGGCAGGTACTCAACCTAACTTAACTCATCGAGGAGGTTTCGAGAAGGAGTGGTAAACCGGATGGTGTTCGTTGAGCTATCAGCAGCTTACGACACTGTTAATTACAGATGCTTCACTCCATAAAAATTGGGAACTCACCAAGGACATCTGCTGCACTGAGTTCCAAAAAATGCTTGCCAAATAGATGATCTTTGTCGCTAGTGGCGAAGCAGAGCCGACGGCGTAGCTCAAGAATATACACTGACCACAAGGGAGCGTGCTGGCACCTCTTCTGTTCAACATATTTACCAACGACCAACTCCTAAGATTGTGCATGGGACCTGTCCTTTTATCTATGCAGGCCCGATCTGGGCATTAGCGCAAAGATGGCAAACTTCCAGGTGTTGAAGAGAGACCCTTCAAAGCTTTGATGAACTCACTCCTTAGTACGAGGAAAGCCATCTACATGCAAATCCATCCAAGACACAGGAGTGTACTTTCCCTCGACGCAGCCGTGGAAGTGAAAGCGTAAGCTTGAGTAAACCTGTCTGGTACACCTCTGGAGCACTGTGATAAGTCATGTCTACCCCCAGATGAAGTTACCTTGGACCTCCTCTGTTATAAGACCCACATCAAGAGACAAAGAGTAAGTATGTTCACACAATAACACCTGAACAAACTCATTGGCACTAGATTGGTGCTCCGCCCACATGCCCAAGTCATGGCACTTGTTTTTTTGCCCTGTGCTACTCATTGCAGAGTATGCTTGCCCGTATGGGAAAGACAAACCCATACCAACAAGCTTATCCGGCGTAATGCCTCATGTCGGTTAGACAGGATGTTTAATCTCATACCAACAGAGAATACTTATACTCCTAGCTAGGAATTGCTCCACCAGACATCTTGTTTTGTAGTGTAAGCGAGGCCAGTTATGAGTGAGCTGCCAAGGATCTAATGTGAAGCACCCCATGTCACTGGCAATAGAACTGTGGGTCAGGAATGATGTAAATAATACTGAACAGATAGTGACATCTCACCTTAGTCACTAGTCGCGCATAATCTACGATTATTTAGGAGTATTTTCAAACCCTCAATTTCCGGGATTGGGACTCATGGCGCAACGTTACTAAACACAAAAAAACAACACCACACGCACCACGGGAAAGTCTTATTTAAATACTGTTTTCAGCTTCCGATAGCGAGGGACCATACCGGATGTTCCCATTATCATGCGCATATAATTTTGCCACCGAGTGTCTAAAAAAGGTCTCCGAAACGTTATGAACTAACATAAAGAATTTCCGAAATCTCCCCAAGGCTGTATAACAGATATGACGTCACCATTCAGTAATGAGAGTAAATGCGCGGAGCTCTTCATTTGTAGTATAGTAAAAAGGTTTCGTATGAAGGAATTCTAGAAAGAAGCGGCCCATTGTTTTGTTTTTTGTCAATGCTTACCAAGTATAGGATCACACCTGAAGTGAATAAGCCGAAGACACCGTCTTTTTGTGATAAGATGCGTGATTTAGTAGTCTGTCGTGCACGACAGAAATCAGAGCACGGTTTCGATAGGGACGATTACGATAGCGGGCAAGTTCAAAACAAAGTTTGCGGGTTTTTTTGTACTTTGTTCTACAACCGATCAAGTGCAATTGATGAGAAATTCGTATTCTAAAAATATCTCACTTTAAGTAATTTCATGTGTTAAAAAAAAAAAAAAAAAAAACTTTACAATTATTACCGCTACCTTCGGAATACGTCAGCTGCCATACATACCCAAGGCATACTCATACCTTTGGGCGGCGCTCAATGGACAATATCCCTAGCAGCTCCCCATTTAACACCTGGGTGGGGAGAGGCAATCGAGATAAAGTGTCTTGCCCAAGGACACAACGCGTTGGCAACAGTGGGACTCGAACCCACGACCTTCATATCACGAGCCGAATGCTCATCCACTGGACCACACGCGCTTTGCGATAAGATGATGATTTAGTAGTCTGTCGTGCACGACAGAAATCAGAGCACGGTTTCTATAGGGACGATTACGATAGCGGGCAAGTTCAAAACAAAGTTTGTGGGGTTTTTTGTACTTTGTTCTACAACCGATCAAGTGCAATTGATGAGAAATTCGTATTCTAAAAATCTCTCACTTTAAGTAATTTCATGTGTTTAATTTTCGAATTTGTGAATTACATTGAGTGACAGAAAGAATACGTAAAGAGGATTTCGGATTCATTTTGCCTTATTACATAAGATCTATTTATTTTGCCTTCCGACAGTCCAGTATGAGGTTTCTAGTGTGTCTCGCTGTTTTTTCTCTGGCAATAGCGGCTGTGCTAGCCGTATACCAAGATGACCTATCTCCAGAAGAGGCGTTGACTGTTGATGACTTCCTGGAGTATTTTGAAGAAGAAGTCATGGAAGTTGAGAAGAGGGGAAGGAAAAAAATTGGACGTATGTATTAATTCTATAAATGGAATCAGTACAGCTATCAGGTTAAGAAGGAGAAAGTAAAACGGTTAGACGTTTGTTATAATTCTACCAAATTTCATCATCAATCGTAACAATAACAATCATAGTCCAAAACACCATAAAAAAGTTCAATTTCGTAGCCAATTTATTTTCGCTATCATTTGTTCTATATTCTACATGTATATCAATGTCCTGGAAAGCCCAAGGAAGTATGGATATTTTTCAATGAAGTCCATTCACCGAGACAGAATTGGGACAGTCAGGGATAATTAACTTTCTCTTTTCGAAACTGACTGTGAGATGCATACGCATAGTCGGGTAGCCTAGGTCCAAATTATGGCCTTACCGTAAAATTGAGTATGGACACAATTTTGTTGCTGAAAATAATATATTAGGGTGTGTAGAATAAGAATCTGCCGGGTGCCACCTGGGCATCCTTGAGCATTTTGTGAAATTCAAGATGGCGTCGCCATAAATGAAAATGATCTATTCAACCCTATATTATCAAACTATGGAGTTACTAGATATACTATAGGACCCAATGAACAAGTGCATGACACTTGCAACATTGAGTCATACTCCAAATTCAAAATGGAAGCCAAATGCAATAATTTTAAAATATGCCCTATAACAGCAAATATCTGTGATAAAAAATAAACATGAAGTACTT
This sequence comes from Ophioderma brevispina, assembly GCA_023653785.1. Taxonomy (NCBI): domain Eukaryota; kingdom Metazoa; phylum Echinodermata; class Ophiuroidea; order Amphilepidida; family Ophiodermatidae; genus Ophioderma; species Ophioderma brevispina. The sequence continues at coordinate 77,221 of JAMKCH010042887.1, forward strand.
AGATTATGTTGATAGACACAATAAATATATTTTTGATACTTTTAACGTTGTAACATGACGTCAATCAATATGGCAGCCAAAAACGTGAATATCTTCAAAAAATACTTGACACAAATTTCTAAATATTACCTTCAAGTATAAATTATTGTGTCAATGAAACAATTAGAAATGTACCTATGATCATAACCAAGTGATACCAGGTAATCCCGATAAATAAAAATGGATCAAATTATAAATTAAGTGCAATATATGTGAAAAATGTAATTCCTGTGGTATTTTGACAATTTTCCACCATATTAGTTTTATTTCGATTTTGGCGCATTTAAAACAAATTGAAATATGTTGTACAATGGTTAGGATCAAAGGTACATTTGTAATGTCATTGACACATTGATTTCGATTTGAAAGCTGTAATACTTATAAATTTGTATTTTTGAAGATGTTTTTTGGCCGCCATATTGATTGACGTCATGTTACAATTTTAAAAGTATCAGAAATACATTTATTGTGTTTAACAACATAACCTAAGTACTTCACGTCTATTTTTATCGCAGGTAGTTGCTGTTACAGAGCATATTTTAAAATTATTGGATTTGGCTTCCATTTTGAATTTGAATTATGACTTAATGTTACAAGTGCCATACACTTGTTCATTGGATCCTATAGTATATCTAGTAACTCCATAGTTTGATAATATAGGGTTCAATAGATAATTATCATTTAGGGCGACGCCATCTTGGATTTCTCAAAATGCTCAAGGATGCCCAGGTGGCACCCGGCAGATTCTTATTCTACACACCCTAATCATTTTCAGCAAAAATATTGTGTCCATACTCAACTGTACGGTCACATGAACATGCTACCTGACTATTAGATTCGAGGTATAGTAGATTCAGCCCATCGTGTCACCGGAGGAAAAGTTTTGGACAGCGCCGATTAGTTATATATCTGGCCCGATCCACCTGTTTCATGAACGAATAGTTTAGTGCCATTTTAAGTAAATTTATGCTAATTAGGATCGCCATTACAGAAAAATACAGTTTTCATCGTATCTCAACAATAACAAACCAAAAAGCCATTCTGACCTCTTGCCATGCATATTTGTATTGTTACTTTGCTTTGGATCCAAGTTGGTAGCCAACATGGCCGCCTCAAAGATCTGTAAAGTATAAAAATGTTGCATATCTGCATTATTTCGTCGTATTGTCACAAAATGAGAAAATAAATTAAGGAATATATGTCTTCGACTATTAGAAACTCGTCTACCTTTTTTGCTTAGTGAGTATATTTAACATTCAATATGACGGCCAATTAGAAATTACCTTATATCGTTCCCAAATTAGGATGAAAATGTGAATTACAGTATAAGAAATACGGGTTTGACCAATTAAAACTCAAAGCTGGTATTTTTGTTTGGTTAACCTATTTCAAATTCAAGTTGGCGGCTAAAATCACCGAGTTAAAAAATCTTGACAGCGATTTTATTGGCCGGCATTTTGAATTTTAAAAACAATGAAACAAAAATAGCAGATATGCGTTACCAATGATATTAGACATAATTTAATTTGCACTTTTATTATTCTTTATGGGTGCTATGTCTAGATATACGACAGAATATGGTAATTTTTAAGGTTTTAAATGTGGCCATAATGGCCACATAAAATTGTTAGCTGTGAGTTGTATCGGTCAAACACATATATCTCATACTTAAATTTAAACTTTTATTGTTATTGTGAGATGGCATATCCAGTTATAAGGTAATCCTGGGTTTAAGAGATTTTTGAAGGGGACAAACAAGCCGCCGCATTGAATTTTAAGAATGCATATCTTACAAACAAGATACATATGAGTTTGTTATGGTCAAAGACATACATTCTTACTTAAATGTCTATTATATTATTATCTTTATGACCATACAATTAGATATACAGGTTATACCGCATTTTTATGTTTGACAGATCTTGGTGCGGCCATTGTTGGCTGCCATCTTGGATGAAAGCAAGAATAATACAATTGTGTATGATAAGAGTTCAATGAGGCCCTGGAAAACAAATTTGGGTTTCTGTCATTGACATATGGTGAAATCTATTTTTTTTTCTGGAATGGCATAATTGCAAATTACATAAATGGTAGAGGAAACATTTTTTTTGATTTTTTAAACATGCTTAATGGTATCATCACATTTTTTTCTGATAGAGAGGCATTTATACAAATTGATTTGGGGGGGGGGGTGGGGGGTGACTGCACGGGAACCTTCTTACCCAGTAAACTAGAAGATATATTTCAGTTTTAACATAGAGAATGCACAGACTTTGTGTTCCTTAAGATCAAATCAAGGCGCTCAAAAGTCACGTAACATTCAACTCAACCTGTTATATACATTAAATACCATTGAAAAGCAACTATGATAGCCCAGAAGGTTTTGAGAGTTAATTATAGGCAATAAATGCGTTTACGTTGACTGAAGATTTTAGTAAGCACGGATTGTTTTTTCTCTGGACTCTCAGCACTCACGTGTTTCAATAGATTTAGGTGGATTAATATCCATTAATGCACACTCCCCCAGTCAATGCACGGCAGGTCAATAGGGTATCTTGGCCAGACCTGCCTCCAGTCTCAACCCAAGCATGCAGAGAATCACCAAGGCATCACCTGAAGGAAAATAACTGAAATGTTCAGGTGAATCAGGTGCATGTATTGTATTTTTCTCATGCTTGGTTGATCTGGAGGGCAAACAAAAGGACCATCACATAATTTAGGCTCTGTGCAAGGGCCTATACCTACGGAAAAGACTACATGGGATGACACGATGGGTCGAATTACTATAGTGATTATTCTCTGCCGTTTCATGGTTTCCAAAGTTTACTATCATTTTTTTGGCAAAAATAACTATCAATTATGAAGGAACTATTACTAAAATATATTCTACTTCGGACAATGTTTGCGAAATATTACTTGGAATAGCTTCCTTTGTTTTGTTTCTTTAATTTTGTCAGCTTCGCCCTTCACACATCTAATCTGAGATTTTCTGGTTGCCATGAAATCTTATATTGTTCTCATTTCCTCTACAAAAATTCTGATTCTCTTTACATTATGAGCTTATAGGGTAAAATAAGATTTGTTACGGTATCCGGAAAATATTTTGTCAGTACTTGTAGGCGGGATTGTTAGTACACACAATTTAGGCCAGTCAAAATAGAATGAATGCTGCCTTAACCCAAATAATTGCAAACAGAATCATGTTTTCCGAAGTACATCGTAAGGAAAACTAGTTAAGCGCCTGTCCGAAAGAAGCACTTCGCGTCCGTGGTGTTGCTTCGTTAAGCTCCATTGATCGCCGAGGTTGTGTTATGCTAAAAGCATCCTCAATGCGCCTTTCTCCAATCATCGCTCACCCTTTTCAGGCCTCAGCATCCAAATCGAATTGCATTGCATGACCTGGTCGTGATGGGCTTCGCGTCTGTCTGTCACAACTCATCAGTGCTCCACGTGTGTAGGATGGTTTTTCTCCTTACTCATACTTGTATAAATTATTTTGGTTCGTTTGGCGTTGGTGTGGACAAGTTAAGTGTGGGAGAAGAGTTTCACTCTTCCATTGTATGCTAAATTACACTTACCTTGCTAGGTTACAAAGCTTTTAAATTAGCTAATTATTCTGAATGATCCACGCCAGTTGAAGGAGTACGTTTCATGAGTTTGCTATGGAAATACCGGAGGAGCCAAGGTGCAAGACCGTGCGGGGCACTGATATTGTTCAGCTGCGTATTTACTTTGGTGAGGACCAACTTGTTATCAATGTGATTGAGTTTGCTTACTTCTTCGGTTTGAAAAAACAGCGAACCTGAAACGGTGAGAATGCCCCTTGTATATTCCTTTGTTCAAATTGAGTCATCTGCCACCCAATGAGCATAAACGCACCACTCGGTTGTTGTGGTTTGCAAAGTTCTGGCAGTCAAGCTAAAGGTTTATACGCTTTTTACTTCCCAATGGTAAATTTGTTTTACAATCAGGGTTATTTCTGGCATTGA
>JAMKCH010042888.1:0-12922 GCA_023653785.1 Ophioderma brevispina
GCATAGAACCTCTGACCTTTTCAAAAAAAATATCTTGCAGAAGTATTGTCAAAATCAATGTAACATTCAATATAAAAAAGCCAGGGTTAGGTAACATGGGTTTTTCTGGTTTAGCTGTGAAAGGTCATCTAGGAATCAACTCAAGTAATTTTGTTTAAAAACACAGCTCAAATGCCTTTTTGTTCAAGCACAAAAAAAAAGAGAAAAAAGAAGAAGAAGAAGAAAAAAAAAGGTATTGGGTGTTGCATAAAGTTTCTCTGCTCAGAATGTTCCTGGGGAGGTGATTTGTATGGGGTGTTCAGGGATAAAGCGTCAAATGTCGTCTAGAGGTTAAATTGCCTAAAAACAATTAACCATTGTTTTGTATAGTCTACTTCGATATTTTTCGAAAAATAAATAATTGGAATTGATAAATCCGATTTTGAAAACAAAGGTAAATATGCTAATGCAAGTGTACCCTTTCTTCAAACTACTTATTAACTGAAGCCAATGCAATTGACAGAATGTGGAAATCATGTATGATAAAATGGGATCTTTGAAATTTCACACAAATCTATTTTGTACCCCTTGTTTGCTTGCCACTACGATAATATTTTGACGCATTGAATGTCTTGGAATAGAATTAAAATGTCTTTGTAGCAATTTAAACAAAATGAAAGAGAATGACGTTTAAATAAATAAAACAGTGTATGTGTATTTTTTCAATCAAACGAACATTGTAACAGAAGAAATGGCTGACTATAGATGATAGAGAATTATTTTCAATGCACGCTTAGTCGGACTACAGCTCTGATACATCGTGAAAAGCGCGTTGTTAACGTCTATTTAAAGATACATTTCCATTAACGATTTCTGTAACTAGGGTCAAAGCTTAAATTATACAACTTGATAGTTTACACTTCGACTCTATGCCATAGGAATCTTTATAGAGAATATCAGTAGTACATTTTGTAAGTTTATACTCATATCAATGTATATAGGGACCATCAGTATTGACGATAGGTGGTCTTTTGAATTTTAGCATGCGAGAGCAATATTTCTAAGATACAGATGTAAATGCGATCTCTTTCATATAAAGGGAAAAATGAATGTTCTTGCTGAAAAGGATCGGTAAAAGGGTTTTTGTACCCCAACTGAGGGGCAATCCGAAAAAAGAGATGAGCAGTCCCAAAATTTCTTTACATATTGGGTTATCAATAGAGGGGATAGAAAGGGATTTCAAGCAAGCTGAAATAGCGGATCATCCCAAAACGTCCCCGCATCCGGAATTTTATTACAAAAGTTGTGAGTGTTAATGATGAAGGACCTGCAACTGAGCTTAGGTCTTTACAAAGTGATTAGTAGTAGACAAGCATTGGTCTAATATTTGCTAAAACACGATTTTCTAAAAAAATTAGGGCGCCAAATCCTCGGGAAATCTCTTAGTCAGCTTTTAAAAGCAAAAACATGAAAAATTTTAGAAAAAATGACATGGGAGGACGTGTTTTTTTTGAGATAGATCCGCTTTTCTAGGCAGCAGGTTACATAACATTAGGGCTTTAATAGTAATACTGTAATTAATTAATACTGCTTGTCAAAACGAATCATCATGTTAAAGTTGATTAAAACGCATTTGTTGATTCTATTAAATGTTAGAAAAGCACTTGCAGATTAAGCGACAATATTTATGGTGAGTGTGAGACCTCAATCGGTTCGTTGAGTTCCCGTTTCAGTTTAATAGTCTCACAGACTGTGTGTGTGAAAGTGGCGTGGTCTAGCGATTAGCAAGCCTACCTCTGGAGCAAAGGGTCCTCGAATCGAATCTCAGTGGGACCACTTTGCTGGATTTAATTCGGAACTCAATTGGGGATGTAATTTGTATAAAAGATATTGATTAATACCACTTTCTCAATGGTTCATTGAAATGGGCAATGAACCATGAAAGGCTTGCACGACCCATCCGGGTGTGTTTCGTTAGTGTGTTTGAATGTTGCCAAATGGCGCTGTTTAGCTGCTGCCTCCAAAGTTGAATTGTTTCTGTCTAGTAAATATTAAGTTGTTAAAAGTCTCTAGCAATTTTGGCCTACAGGCACACGATTTGCGATTAATACAAGGCGAACTCGTATTACGCGATGCGTAAAATATTGTCCCGACGAAGTTGTGATTCACTACATGTGTAAAGGCAACTTCAACACCCTACCCCCTCCCCAATACCCGCAACACTCCACGCCCTCCCAAACCCAAAATCCCCACCCCCACAACACCCCAACAACCTCCCCAACACCACCTACACCCAACCTACACCAATACCCTATAACACGCCTCCCCTTTCCCCAAACACCCGCAAACCGCCTTTCACCTCCCCAACACCCCGCAACCACCCCTCATCGCTCCGAAAATCAGCAAACACTCCCAACCCACTCCCCAACACCCCGACAACACTCCCACCCCCTCCAAACACCAGCAACACCCCACCCTCTCCCCAACACCCGCAATACCCAACCCCTCCCCAACACACCGCAATACCCAACCCCATCACCAAAACCACGCAACACCCACCCCATCCCCAACACCCCTGCCCAACACCCCACTCCCTCCCAACCCCAACCCCCTCCCCAACACCCAACCCCCTCCCCAAACCCACCCCCTCCCCAATACCTCACCCCCTCCCCTAGACCCATTAGTAGTCTCAGTGGGAAGGAATTTTGCCTATCCGAAGTACCGTTTTCAGAGGATCAGCAATTACGCATATTTAATTAGGCTCATTTGCTACCATAGCCACATATATCACCATCACTTTCAATTGCAAAAAAGATGTGCCCAATGATAGGCGATTGATGCAGCGCAGTTTTTTGAGTATTCCAATGTACAGTTTAAAAAAAGATAGCCCATTCGTGATTTTCTGCATATTAATTAGATCATTTGCATACTCAATATGCGAAAGACGCCCAAACTAATCACGTCAAGAACTCTTCAGTCCGTTTCCATCCACCAAGTTACATCATTCTACGCCTGACGGAACTCGAAGATAACTTGTAAACAGGCCTTGCAGGAAAATTCTCATAAATTATGCAAAGTAGATACTTAATTAGCTATTTTACGGCCACAATCTAATCAGAGTCAGAACTTGTCAACCGCTTCTTTCCACCAAGTTACATCATTGTCGCCCTTACGGAACTCCAGATTAATGGTATACAACATGGGATAACATTTTTGGTCAACAGACGGAGGGACGAACGGACGGACGAACGGACGGACGAACGGACGGACGGACGAACGAACGGACGAACGGACGGACGAAACGAACGACCGGACGGACGAACGGACGAACGGACGCTGCTCATTTCATAGGTCCCCCCCGTTCCGAACTCTTTCGCCCGGGGACAATAAACCTTGATTTTATTATTCTATTGGGTTGTTCCTTTGCCGGACAATACGAGTTGATGTCAGGGAATATATAGCCTGATTAGGTAATGAAGTTCGATTATTTAAGTAATAGGCATGATAAACATTTTAAGATGAATTTAGCATTAAAAAAATACCACTTTTAAAAGAAATGTGAAAACAAAAGCTTTGAATGAAGGTGGGTTATATGTAAACAAAAGTAGTCTGTGCAAAAATGTTCTACAATGGCATTGCCGAAAAATTCTTTCAAAATATCTTTTGATGGTAATATAAATTTGGCATTACCCAGAAGAATGTGAATAATTGTAAGATTATATCAAAACAACGTTTACGGGAATACTTTTTCTTTAGAAACGTGTATTTATGTAATTTCTAATGCTCTTTGATTCGTGGCTTATAACTGCACCAATAGTACAACGTGTTTGTCCATTAAAATTCGTTTTAGTTCACGCCATGGTCACAACGACCTTGTGGATTTGTTTGTCTTGTCTTCAAGTAAACAACAGGAGCTGACCAGCCTTGTTTACGAGCTGCATCGTGGTCACATTCAATTGCCACATGGCGGGAAGCCACAATTATTTACCCTTTTGCAATGGCCCATGAACAACAATTACGAGAGGGCAATCCATGCAAAGACAACTCGGCCACAATTAGGGTTATTCCATTTGAGCGACTCCATTCTTTCACCAATCTTTTGAATGAATTCGTGAAAGGGGATTATGATATGAGCAGTATAGACATTAAAACAATGTTGCAAAAATGTTAGGGCCTGGCCATCTTGAAATAGGTCGGCCTGACGGTTACACACTGGGCAATTGTAAGTATTGTATCTGTTAGAGTTAATACTAGGGCCATAACGAGTCGCAGGAATGGCTTCGCCAGGCAACAAAAGAAGGACAAGGATGTTTTAAAATGTCGATACATGTATGGATGTCCGGGTGCAGGATATGAGTTACTGTATCCGTCCTGTCTATACGTTCAGAATGTGAAAAAATAAATGGTGGGAGTGGAGCTTGGAAATACTTCAAACACAATGGAAAAAGTGGTCATCTAGGAGTTCATGTGGTTAGACTGGACATAGTTATTCGACCGCGCTAAATACTAGTCCTACTTGTGTTAAAATGGTTTAATCCGAATAAGCTATGCCAAATGCATGCTAACAGGTCGCGGCCGTCACATCGAGTCACGTCGATCCATAACGGAATAAACCGCATCAGAGTATTGCAATTTTTTTCCTTACACCCAGTACAAAAAGCGACTTGACTGTACGCGACTGTTAAAAGTCTAAATAATTCAAAATCCCCTACTTCTGTCTGTCTGTTTAAAGTGGCATTTAAAAAGCAGTTATATGCCCATTGCCGGCCTATAAACTTAAAACGATATGTTACTCTCAAACGGGTTTAATTATATTGTAACTTGGCACCTATGTCATTATTCATCATCCTCGACTTCAACGAGAACTGTCCTTTGACAAACGCCATTAGCACGCTATTCCCCAATTCTTCAAGTGAAGCCTTTGTCTCTGCATAGTGGTATCAGGATAGGATAGGTAAGGTGGCCTGGTGCCTCTACTTGGACATGGAAGTCGTCCACAGACGAGGTCTTATTAATCATTCCTTGGCTCGAAAGTGTGCCAAGAGTGATGTTCGGTAGGATGTTTTTCGTCGAATATATTTGAACTCGCATGATAGGCAGGGTAAGTGTCATTTAACCCAGTCTGAGAGAATCCTTCACTGTCCATGTTTCTGCCCATGCAGAGGATGCTTTCTACACGGCCCTGTAGAATGCATCAAAGTTGCGGCGCGATGACATCAACTCCTTAAGGTATCGAGTTATTGCAGGCACTCGATTTTTGTCCTTTTCTTGTCAAGAGGCATTTCTTTCAGGGGCGTAACTAACTGTGGCGTCTGTTTCGAAGGATTTCCAAATGACCCGTGCATTGTTGATATTAACTGTTCATTGACCCACCTTTGTGTAATTACTCACGCAAACGTATACATTTAGAAAATGTATAGTTTCACAATATCTGCTATCCTTTTTGCCTTTACAAACAAGTTTGTTGACAATAGAGCTATTTAAAAAATTCGTTCCCCGTACGACTCTGATTGAGACCTAAAAAAATTCTCTAATGGCCTTACAATAAACATCTGAGTGTTGCAAAAACAACTTTTGGGAATTTACTTGTAATCAGACAAACAAATTTGTTATATTCCTCCATCTCCCAAGCAAATTGGTATATAGTTAATTTTCCCACAGATGTTACTTATTAGCTCCCAACAGAGAACTAGAAACACCACATCCCCAGTATTGATGCCCTGTAGGTACATCTGTTCCAATACTTTTGATTTTAACGGCGTAACCATAACACCTCAAATATGTCCCTTTTTCAATCCGGCTCCTTAACCCTAGTTCATCTGAGCCATCTTTGTAACAATGATATTATATCACCCTAATAACTTTTGACAGCCTGCTCTCCCCCAGTGGGATTGGTATATTTCATTTTTCTACATTGAATGCAAAGAATGGGCATAAGAATAACCTTGAGTCTTTGGTGTTACTTTCAGTGTTTTTTCTTTCTTCCAACGGGCCAACCACCTTCAGGAGGTTGCAGCCATCCTCTCGGCTCCTCCTTCGTACAAGAGGGTAAAGGCATTCGTGATTCAAGCCCGTCTCCCTCGTTGGCCTAAGCGCAGTATGGGCGTCTAATCCTTCGTATGCTTAATTTTTTGCAATTTCTTGTCCGTAAGCGAATAACAGAAATTCCAACTACGGTGGTCCTATGTTACACTGTGAACTTTGCCCATAGCATGAAAATGCAAGTCAAATTTCAGTCATGAGATGGGTTGTTTTATCCCCGTTGCAAAACCTTTAATATTGAAGTAGATGATTTTCAACCCAGATCTCACCTTTCTCCTCATTTTTTTAAGGGTACACTTTAGAAACCCGTCCGCATAAAAACAACCGTCATTTGCTGAATGGGCCTGACTTGCCTCTGTTTCCTCATGTTATTTAACCGCTGTGGATCTCAGTAAAAACTGTTGAAATAAGAGAATATCTAATGCATCATTAACAAAAGTAAAGGTGCTAAGATCACAAATGCAAGCTTCAACTACCTATAAAGGCCCAAGTCCAGATCACTATATTACACTCTGTTTATTGACTACAATGAAAGCTAGATGATTTGGAGCAGTTAGACATTGGATAACAATGACAAAACATCAATAAATAAATGTGCGATAAAACAAACTATGAGCCCTTTATTAAATTCCTAAGTGGTACTCTTTCCTTTCTATTACCTAGCCGCACATAAACGTCGTCTCCGGTGTAATACCGGAGAAAAATTATATTAAGGTCACCTTACACGCAACTGTCATAATACTCAATACGTTTGAAGCAGCATATGTCAGTACTTGTACTCATTTAAAAACTCCCGTAAAGGGTATGAATTCGTGACAGCAATATTTTGTCACACACTTCCACTACAGATGTCCTTGAAGCTCGGGGCGAGGGGGGTGACCTTGTTTACCGCACGATTGCAGTTAAAGGTACTGCGCTTTTATACGGGTTTAATTTTTGATATTTTCTTCAATTTGACCAAATATCATTAAACCGAGCTGATTTCCGTTTTTAAGTGGTTAAGAATTTCACAAAAAGTAGATATTCATCTTAATGCAGCCTATCCATGTTGTACTTTGCCAAATGAAAGAACACAATTAGAACGGAAAACATAACTGAAATATTTGACAAAATAGCCTCAAGTTCTTCAAGCACTTTACAAAACAGGTCGAAATTCTGCACAATAGTGTCAGTATATTATGAGTGATTTTGATTATTCCAGGTTCATCCTGGCACATTCAATCACATACAAGAGGAGGTAGAGTATTCTTCCACAATGCATTTTCCAATACAATTTTGCACTGGTTGTCACATGAGTTTATAGTCAACAAAATACCTAAATGAATAAAACTCATCCCAATCTTGCAATTTAACTACTTTTTGCCATAAACTCATGTGATAAGCAGTGCAAAATTAGTATCGGACAAAATGCATTATGGGAAGAACATCCTCTTATCTCATACAATTCAACAACGACAATATTGCTCAACATATTCATGTTCTGATATAATCAAAGGTCATTTGGCCTACGGGCCAAGAATGATGAACAGCAAACTTGGTGTTCATGGACAAGGGTAAGGACCCGCAGCTGATGGAATCGGGAAAGAGGCCCGGAGTAATGTCACAAAGATTTTAAGCATTTTTTTTTCAGATGCCATGCAACAAAATAGTACCACCAAAGATTTTTGATCTTTACGGCAACCAGGTTAGTGGTGAATTTGTATTCCAAGGTGGATATCTCGTTCGTGTATGACCTTCCAAAATATACCCTAAGTACGTGTTTGAACTCGGATAAAGACAAAAGGCACTATCAGTGATTTGCTAAATCACAAAATCGAAAAAAATTATCAAAAATCTGATTTTTGCATGTCTGCAACAAAAATATATGTACCCTAACATACCCTGCAAATGATAAGCCCAAAAGCAACCAAATAAGGACAAAATCGGATATTTTAGTCATTACTGTCCGTACGGACACTTACTACAACACGTAACTGAATGGAGTTTCATATCTTTGAACATCATATTTTCTTCCTTTTCTGTCATTTTTTTCCGTTGAAAAAGATGACTTACGAGAATTCTACAGACTTATCCTTCGCATTTAAGCCATTCTTGCAAATTTACAACATATTTTATTCTTTCGGAGTGTCTTGGTTTGATTTTTCTACCCTAAACGAGTAATATGTGTGACTGTTTAAAATGCATCCTAAAAAGTATTTTGATATGATTAGTTTTACTCTAAACTATATAATATTTTTATAAAGGCTATGTGTAGGAGGCGATAAGAACTACGACACTGTTGCACAATGCTGGCCATTGCTCAAATTCAGAAAATGCCGTTTAAAATCACCCTTGAAAACTACCATGAAGAGAAATCGGGAAGAAAATCCGATGTTCCTACTAGGAGTTTTTTATGTGGAAAAGGTCAAACTGTGATTCACGAGTAATCCTAATATAACACCCTAAATGCGTAATTTACAAAATGAAAAACATACCTTAATCGTGTATTTTCGATGATTTTAATACCCTAAATGATATACGCGCGTACACCCCCGATGTAAACGGGTATGGTATCCATCTTGGATACAAGTGCCCAGCGATGTGATTGCCTTTCGTAGTACCTTAATTAACAAATGAATAACTTAGAAGCGTACGTCCTCCAACGTAGGCCCCGTTAAGTACGGAGATCAAGATCAGGTCACTGTATGCTTACCTTTTGTCATCGATCCTGTCAAGTTGAGAAGAACACGTTGAAAGTATCGCTACAGCACTATGATAGGAAATTGACATCGCAACATTTGTATGAGGACATTGGTGTCATCGACGGAATTCTGTATTTCCAAAGACATGCCGCAGACAGTGATATTCGGTTTTACTTGTAGTAGCATAAATAGATTGTTTTAATTTTGTTCAAGACTATTCAATAAAGACAAACATTATGCCTTGATCGTCTTAATTCAGTTGTAAAATTTGTTACTTTTTGTATTGGACAAATTCCCGTTATTTCTAGACGTTGTGTGAAAAAACAGCAAAAGCAGCAGCAGCAACATCAACAACGTAAACAATGTAATATCATTCTACACAGCAATAAATTCGAAGCCAGACAACTATTAGGTAACTAACTATAAGTGCGTTTCCAGTCCTTGATTAAATAACAAGAAAATTGAAGCCTAATTCATAAATAACATTTAAAGCGGCACTGGCACATTTTCACAAAATTGAAATTTCTTCAATTTGCTCTCAAATGATAGTCTAGGCAATTGGACGAACAGAGATTATTTACAAATAAACATAAACATAAATCCAGGTAATTTGTAGGCCAACTTTTAAGTTTTCCATAACTTTAATCAACAAATGTGTATATTACATGAATAATTTTGACTCGTACTCACTGATATTAAACCACAAAGATTATAGACGGATCAAACAGTGTGCATAGCGCGGGAAACATGCATACGGCGTACGTGTTCTCGTGTTAATCGCCATTTTTGTCGTCTGCTGAATTTTAACGTCGCCGGCGACGTAATTATAAAAGCGTTCTGTTTACCCATAAGGAAGCTGATTTGGTCTTAATCATTTCGGGTGAGGGCTTTTGTATATAAAAGCCTTACAAGCATGCAAAAAATCGATTTTGAAAAATCTTGAGGGCGCACTATTTTTCAAATGTGCCAGTGTCTCTTTAAGGAATGGTCACTCATTTGCCTCCAGAAAGAATTACAATTGTTAAACTTGGTTATAAACTTGTGGGTTACGTGAAAATGCTCATTTGAATTAATTTGGTAACGGCATAATATTTATGCACTGGTTGTACATAACTTTACCCACTTGATGTAGGCCTATGTATTTCAGTCGCAAATTTGTCGCATGATGTCATCAAAGACAAACTTCAAATTCCTCATATTTCCCAAATAGAACGGGTTTATATTTGAAAAACCGATGTCACTAGAAGAGAATATATTTCAGAAGAATTTAAATCGCAGTACAGCAAGAAGCCCAAGAAGAGCACACTAGACCGTAAGAGGTATAAGTGGTTTCACTCGCCCCTTCCACATTGAAGAACTGGAAACCGGTATTGCTAAACTTCCACTAGGAAAAGCAGTAGAAGTTGACAACATCTCAACTCAGCAGCTGAAAACTAACGGCCCAGTAGCAAAGGATGCTTTATTTTCAACAGGTTTTCAAACGACTCGAGGAAAGCACATGTTATGGTATCAACCTTGGAAAGATCCATTAATCTCAAGAGCTATGGACCAGTATGACAATCATCAGGGCATACCTACGAGCTCTTTGAACGTCCGCTGCCAACCGAATCGCAAGTGATAGACGAAACTCATACCAGAACAAGCAGGCTTCCTGACAGGCAAGATATTAACAAGCCAAGTACTCAACCTAACTCAACAAATCGCGGATCGCGAATCACGGATGCACACTCCATAAATTTTGGAAGTGGAAACCCGCCTTGACTGGGCTTATCAAAGGATTGCTATCAATGACAGGATGTTTATTTGTTAAGCTAGGACCGAAGAAGAGCCGAATGGACTACCCCAAGGATCGCGTGCTAGCGACTCTACGGTCAACATCTACACCAACGACCAACCTAGAAATGCAGGGAACCTATGAAGACGACTTGGAGGTAGCGCACAAAATGGCAGACTTAACAGACTGCGAACAGTTCACAGACTCTCCAAAGCTTTAGGTGAAACTCACTCATATTATTAGGAAATAACACCTACGTGCAAATCCATCCAAGACACAGGGTTCTATGTGCTTTCAATCTACGCAACCGTGAAGCTAAACATCAGCTGAAAGTAACCCGATCTGGAACACACTGGAGCACAGTGATAATCTGTATACTCTCTCTTATAAGACCCGCATCAAGAAGACGAAGGGTAAAGTAGGTTCCACGCAATAACATCTGAACAAACTCACTGGCAACAGATGTTAAATGCCTCCTGCCGGCTTATCACAGGTGTCAACCCAACCGGAGAGAAACTTATACATCCTAGCCAGGGAATGCTCCACCAGACATCCCTGTAGCTGTAGCGAGCATGAAGAGGTAGCTGACAAGTCTATGTGAAGCGTCATGTCTCGAAAGAGACCTGCGGCTAACCGCCTTAAACAAAGTCAAAGCCTTGAAACAGTCTCTAAGGAGAGACTAGCTAAAGAGGTGGCCTTGTACGAAAGAAATACTTGCTCTCAACCAATTAACATCTAACGGTATTGCCACACGGTAAGCATCTTCCACCTGGCGCTGACTCATGGGTTTGAATGACGATGTCTAAACGATTGAGAACCAGACTCGGCCGATTTAAAGGTTTTCTGCAGAAGTGGGGCTACCTTGAAGCAGATCAGGTCTACTACCTGTGGTCGTGGCACAGCTCCACAGACTATATGGAACATCTCTGGTTCGGCCCACTTTTGGAGCAGCAATGCATAGACAAGGACATTGCGGAATTTCAGTGAAGCAGCCAGACATTGTACCATCTCTGGCACCTCATATTTGAGGAAACCACTGGTTTGGACCCTGATAAGAGAACAGAATTGAGAAATAAGTGGAAGAGATTGCACCTCTTGCAGAAATTGAAGAAAGTATTGAGGAAATCATATGTATGATATGATAGGGATAACGGAAGTTAAAAATTGAAAAAGGAGTACATCTTCTGTTGGGAGTTGAATTTTTGCCGTACTGGTAAAAGCATGTTAAAGGGCTAAAATATCTGTCAGACTCTGTCAACAAATAGTGCAAAATAAAATGAATGTCAATGTGTAAACTTAAAAGTTGTTTACGGCATGATTTGGTTTTTATATATGCGGTGCGTAGAGTAATTCAGTTAACCATGTAAACCTCTATCTCCGCACGGTTGTTAGTTCGGGTACAACCTATCGTCGATCGGGGATCCTCACTGCTTGCTCTCCATATGAGGTAGCCCCAAGTGTCGCCATCGCAAATCTCTACTTCTTGGTATTCCCCCTATATTTATCCCCCTGTCGATGCCTTAAAATTCCTTGAGGTGCTGATACATGCAGATTTCTTTAATTTCTTATTTTATTTTTAAAATGAGAAACCTCTTTATAAAAACCATTAAATTATAATATTTGCCATTTGGTGCTATTTTTATGACATTCTTCAAAAATGTTGTGGATTCCATTTGTTGAGCCAAAGTTAGTGTTGCCTTCCTCCGCCTCCTGGCATGCACTTAGTAATGCTTTAATTAGGCTCTGGCGCCCTCATCGTTTACTGGTTTAGGGCTGGGGGTAGCCATTGCTCAGATACGACCGATTGATGAAGATGTGCATGACAGATGGTTGAGAAGGCTTTGGTTTTTACGTTTTGTACCGCTACGCTTTATTTACGATTTACTACCTGATGAATGCAGAAATATACTACATGAAGATGCAAGATCAACGTGTACAGGTGTGAGTTTGATTAGAATAGCTTAGGGAGTTAAAACCAAAGCGGCCTTCTCTACAAATTGCCTGGGGCTGAAGATGAAAGAAACGTGAGAGGCCATCGGAAAATTGCACCAACATTTTAGTACAAAAAACCGTTAAAAAGGTGCTTGAAAACTTCACTCGGTTTATTATAATGCCAGATATTGTAAGCATCTTTAGATGGGCAAACATGAATCAATGAAACACTAGCGTAGGCAAAGATTCCTATAAATGGTGGCACATGATATGCTGGCATGTAAGTTCATTGTCAATGCCACGTATTTACCGCGGTGGGCTTCATGTATTGAGGGCGTGTTGGTGCGATTAGCTGGCTCAGGCAAGGTAGTGCAGGCCCATTATTCAGGTTGGCCAATATGGCAGATAAAAACCAGAATTGCAGTCATTAGGGATGGCTCTGAAAGCTGGCATGATCTAGTTCATCGTCATGCCACGTCATTTACCGCGTGTGGGCTTCATGTATTGAGGGCGT
>JAMKCH010042889.1:0-19574 GCA_023653785.1 Ophioderma brevispina
AGCTTTTGAGATGGCCGTCCTGCACCACCATCGAAATGATCACTACACAAGTCTACGGCCCTGGCAATAACATTCCCAAAGGGAAGGTGTCTTGGATGCCAGTACCCAGGGAGTCTATGTTAACCACTCGATTACGAATTACGTGCGAGACGGCTATCCATTATAGAGGTCCGTTGTTCGAAACATGGCATAATGACGAGCTGGCTTTCATCAGGGGTGTAACGCGTAATATTAAACCTCTATTCATGTTGTGTCCTGCAATGAACCATTAAGATGCCTCCCCCTGTATGGAGGTCACGATTAATTTCCCCCCGAATCAGTAAATCCAGGATTTTGGAAACAATAATGTAGGATTTTGGAAACGTTAATTACTGTACATGCATTTCGCTTGCTGTCTGACTTATTTCTTTGAGTCGCAAAATGAGACGGTGTCCGCCTCTGCATGGCTGTAAATCATAAACATCACAACACCCAATTCTTTCCTGGCTCTCCTCTTCTGCTCTCTTTAACTCTTTCCTTCCCTCTTATTTTCACCTTGCAACCCTTTTTTCTCCCTCCCTTGCCTTCAAATGCCCCCATTTTTTCCACGGGTGGCCAGAGTCCCCCCCCTCTAATCGACCACCCCGACTAAAACACCACTTGACCACTGCTGCTTTCTTCCTTCCGAAAACACGAAAAAACGAAAACCCAAAATGCCACACCGTTAGTTCCGATAGAACTCGTCCACACGTACTTTACTAATACCGGTATTAAAGTTACGACCGAACTTAACCGGCGCTCTTCCTTCGGCATTATCGTCGGCGACTTAGAACGCCAAGATTCGGGTCCTCTAAGTTAAAACGACCCCGACGCGCGTCCACACTGCTTTATAAATCCAACACTAAACCGATCAATTATGTCCGTATTACGTGACTTATTTCGAACAAACCCGCATGTGGATATGATTACAATGGGGTACAATAGGAGTAGGGGAATTAGTGGTTGTTTTTTTAATTCCTTCGGACTTAGTTAATAAACATACCGTTAATAACTACACTTGTGGACACGACTAGGGAGTCAGGATCGTTGAAGCATGGAGGTAGGAGAAAGAGAAAGCTCTTCCCTTCCCGTATTGCATTAACGCACCAAACAACCGATTATCACAATTATATCACTTTGGCAACTCATTGTAAAAAGCATAGACCAACAAAGTCCGCTTCTCCCCCCCCTCCGGGGCAGGGATACTCTCTTCATTTTCCATGATCATCATCGCCGACAGAAGCTGGGCACGCTCAGTTGAAAAGATATGACCTGTCGCAGAAGTATATCCCGATGCGCCGTGGTTTGTTTACATGTGTAGACGAAAACAAAGAGATTGAGTCGATTACAGCCGAAAGTCTGAGTATTTCAGTCCAAAAAAATCGGACATGCAGTTTCCTAAGATGAGTTACATTGATTTTAGTTTTTGAAACTTGGATGTTTTGAAACGCCGTATTTCTTAAGTATATGATATTTGGAACGACATCTAACCTTGAATTGGGAAGAAAACATGCCGTATCTACACAATGACACCAACCTTGATAGTGCCCGGAGTTTGGGCCCGTTTTCTCAATTTGGTTCCCCCAAGTTGGTCATGATTTACCACATAATTGTATTGTTAGTTAAGCAATAATGGTAAAAATTGTGTATTTAGTTGTTATAAAACATCAAATTTTGGCAGAGAGGTAGAAATTAAATGTTGAAAACAATTGATATGGAACCACCTGCACATGTCAAGTTCAATGTCACCTCGAGGGCACAAAAGGTCCATTTGAGGTCCAACTACAATTAAAACATGCGAATAAGGTTCGTAACTCGAACACATCATAAACATTCATCGATCTATTTGTGACATACATTTCGTTCGACTTAATCAAAGACGGTCTTCTTCATTACAGGACACTGAGGATTTTATGATACAAATTTGTATAACTTTGCACTTTGTTGTAGAATATCAACCGATGACATTTCGTGTTTATTAACAAGAAAAGAAAACAAAACACGTTTTGTAACAACTTCCCCTGCCTGTCTCGATCGGCCCACCCATAAACCCAGCTATTCGATATCTGTCCGCACGACCGAAAAACAAAGCCTATTATTACATGAAGATGGCTTTTATACGTTACCGGCTTATGCCTTCCAGGTTTGATTTAATTTTTGTAAAATTGTTTAAAATAAAAAAATGGGGGGTCATCTTTGCTGGAAATGTCGCTCTTATCTCTTAAGCTTAATACTTTAACATAACCATGAACATTTCAATTGAAAGAGAATACGGGGACATAGCTCACTGGGGGAACATTTCTGTGATTTTGTTTGAAAATGCTCCAAGTGCATATCACATTTTAATCACCACAAGCCCACAAAATGGAACAATCGCATTATGATTTTTATACTTTGACACTGTCACATTTAAAGGGAACATCATAGTGATTTTGGATGGGACATTTTGTAAGTCCATAACTGCAAGAAAAAGTTAAGATAATACAATCTGAACAGCATCTAACGTCTACGGCATTGATCAAGGTTTAACTTCTTAACACCAATTAAAAAATTTGTTCCATTGTTGACTGCAAAAGCTTTAATATTGCTTCAGAAAATTCATCCACATCATGTAGAAAACAAAACATTGTATAGCGGTTTAACTGATACCAAAATTTTGTAATGGCAACATGTGTACGAGACCACGGACTGACAATCGGGGAGTCCACCTTTAAAATTCCTCGAGTTTGGTCCCTGTAATTAGGCTATATTGTTTCCAAATAATTGATCGAATAAAAAAAGGATTTTTTTTTTTGGTGCAACTTTTAATCAAATAAAGCCCAAACCCACTTGAACATTTTTAATTTTCCAAAAACAGTGGGGGGGCTAGGTGAAAGGCAGTAAGGGCATGTGGGGGGACCTCCCCCCCAAACAAGTGTGAAATCCTTAATTTTTGATTCTCAATTCTACGACTGTGATGTGCGATTCTTTGCATGAACTTTATGGAAATTCACTGCCCCTTAATTACATTTTGCCCCTCGATCCCCCCCAAAAACCAATTTCTGGTGCTACTGCGCTTGTTCATCTAAAATGATTGAGGTTTGACATTTATGGGTTGCCTTTGCTCCCCCCAAAATATTGCTCAAGTACTTCATATGCGAACCCCCTTCTTCCTCCCGACAATTATTCGCTCTGTGAAATGTTGCCCCGCCCCCCCCCCCCCCGCCCCCGCCCCCCCCCCCCCGCCCACCAAGATGTTGTTGAACCAAAATTGCAAAAATAATTGATATATAGAGCCAGGCCTAGCCCTAGACTACGTGTTTTTTTTTTTTTGAATATGCTCCATTGATAACTGAATTTATTCATCTGTTATTTCCTACAAAACAATGGATACTATGAAATAGATTTGGATTCGGCCTACATTGCAAATACAACGTACTCGAGATCAAGTTAATGCCTGAATGCAGTTGCATCACATTGCATCGTGTACATCCAATGCTGTGGGAAATAGGCGATGGGACTCCATTTTAACAATACTTTTTACAAAACAACGATCATGTGCTTAAAAACATGTATTTTCTTGAAGTAACAATCGATATCTCCAAAGGGGCCTCATCTTATTTCACCAAATGTGGCCAACTTCGGTACAAAATTGAAAAACGGGCAACATCGGACACTGTGGAGTTTGGTGCCATTGTTTAGATACAGCATTTTCTCCCCATTCAACTTAGATTTTGTCTCCAAATATACTTTAAAGAAATACGCGCTCCAAAAGCATTCAAGTTTTTTAAAAGCCGAAAATTACGAGTTAAACTAGAAATCAATGTAATCATCTTAGGAACATGCTATCTCGCTTTCTAATAAATGACCACAAATGATCCGAATTGATCTATGTTTTACCTTGAAGATGATTTACTGTGCCGTGGTTCCATGTCTCACAAACAAATAATCACATCCTCAGTCATTTAATTGTAAAATTTATTGCCAAGTTTCATGCCTTTATAAAGAAATGCACATTCTTAAAAATTATGTGTCGCTTCTGCTTAACTATACAAATCGATGCAATGTTGATGCACTTGCATTCAGCATCAATATGGATCTCGTGTTGTATTGTTCCAATACACTAGTTTTACACCTGTTTTACGAGGGCGGCAATGATCATCGGTCAAAGGGACTTGTAAGAGCTTTTCTTCCTTCTCTCCTACCTCCATGGTTTGAAAATAAGCCGCCCAAATTTTTAAATGACTTATCTTATTCTCATCTTATAATCTGTAAAGTCCCGATTCTTTTTTATATAATCCCCATGGTCATTGTTTTTCTTGGCACCTTATCCCTTATTGATTTCCTTCATCTTCACATGTATTGGAACTTTGGCTGCTTCATGAGTTCTGGAAATTGATTTTATTGAACAGCTTCAACCACTTCACACCTTCTTACTACTACAATTTAAATGTATCAGTTCCTCAAGTGGTGAATTTAATCCCTCAAGGGTGTATCATCAAGAAGTGGATTTTCTTTCTTACAATAAATATTACAATACATAACGCCCTCCTTCTTGGCCTTTGCCTAGGCCCTCTCTCTGTCAGTATAGATCATTGACATATACCACCACCATTGCGTACTAAGTAAAGCTGCTAACCCCTGCTCTATACACGCTTTGTTGGACCAAGGATTCAGTACTACCACAATTCATCTGCTACATTTCACTCCCAAGATTGCTCATTGCAGGGTATAACCTAAACCCAAACCCTGGTCCGGTGAAAATCAGACATCGCGCCCCCATACTCACTGTACCCAAGCAATACTACTTACTAACTACTTCACAGGTGAAAAACTTTGAGCTTTAACAATAACAACTATCTTCCTTCTCATTTTGGGCAAATTTAAAGGCTCTCTGGTGATTTCAAAATGCGCAAATCACGCGTCTGGAACTCGCTCGCGGAGGTAGAAATAAAGCAACGTACCATCCCTGTTGTGGTTTCCCAGACAACCCTCCGACCACCCATCCAGAACTGCTGCGGAATCTGCATAACTTGAGAGAGTTTGACTTTGTGGCCACTTCAATCCCATGCGACCACTCAGTTTGCAATGTGGATTCTCAAGCTATACGCAGAACAACAGCTCTCATTATGACTTGTTATAATCCATAAAATAGAACATTCTTACTATAACAGAAACCTGGCTCACTGGTGATAATAGAGACTTTCGTGCATTAACCAATCTTAATAATTCCCTTCCCGGTTTTGACCTTTACCATCTTCCTAGAATTGGCCGTACTGGTGGCGGTGTATGTTTTATCCTTAAGAAAGGCTTCAGAGCTAAGCGTGGCAAAACTCGAGTATAACTTTAGGTCTTTTGAATGCCAATACGAACCCACCATCTTTCCAACGCATGCCCCTCTGTAAAATTTATACCATCTACAGGCCACAGAAATCAAAGGTTTGATAAACTGACAGTAAAACTGTTCTTTACTGAATTTTCCAGCTTACTTGATCTGTTAATCACCTTCCCTGGACCCGTCAATCATATAATGGTGACCACCTCTAAATTTTCATGTCGATGTGCCTGTGATAGGGCCGCATTTCAATTTCCTCAGATCTTATTGAATCTGCCGACCTTCATCAGCATGTCACAGGTCAACCCATTTATCTGGTCAGACATTAGGAGCTAATTTTGCCTAGAAAATCGGACAGTTTGGTTTCAACATCAATATCAGTAGAGGCTATCCTCTGATCATTTTGTTGTCGAATGCAGAGCCTAATGGTTATTAGAAACCAAAACCAGCCAAGAAACTGATTTCTTACCGTAAAACACGTGATATCGATATTCTCAAATTCTGTGAGGATATATCTCAATCCTTCACTAAGTGAACCTCCAAGTGACAATCTGGAGACCTTGTTTAAACAATACGATCACGTCTGAGAGAATTTTTGACATTCATGCACCTGACAACGTGCTGTGACCTTACGACCGAATGCCCATGTACATGTGAATTACTATGGCTAACAAGAAAAACGAATAGCTAAACTAAATGGATAGCATTCTGGTCCGAGGTTCACAACAAATTTTTAAGGACAGAGCCAGAAATACAAAAATTTACTTGAAAAAACTCAGATTTCTTATCATAAATAAATTTGACAATGTGATCAAAACAACTATTTTCGTCTGTTGACAACTGTGTACAAATAGTCTGCTACGGTTTTTACCTGATGTTGACGACTTCCTATGATCTGCAATAAATTGCCTCCTTCTTTGATGACAAAATTTGTAAGTTACGTCCTGACATCGATGAAGTCGACCGGATACTAGGGTTTCTTAGCCCTCCATGATAGGCAATACTACTCTTCTGACAAACTTTCATCAGGTTGATGATTGAGGAAACTGTTCGCAAGATCATTATGGAGTCCTCCTTCAAATTAGTCAAGAGATCTATTCCAAAGTGGCTGCTTTAAAGGAATGTTGCAATGAACGGTTACCCTGTAATTTACTAAAGATTTGTAATCTAAGTTTATCTTCTGGCTTTTTTCCTGTGTCATATAAAGGTGCTCATGATACTCCTCTTTTGAAAAAATGTCACCTTCGACAGAGGAGAACTTAAGTCATTTTAGACCCATTTCTACTTATTGTTGTTTCAAGGTCCTTGAGCGTGTTCCGTCTTTATAAACAATTGAATGATTACCTACAGGCAAATGATCTTTATATTAACCATATCCCAGTCTGCTTATCCTCCAGTTTCACATCCACCGAAACGGCTATGACTCGTGTCATGAACGATCTGCTGTGTGCCGTAGAACAAACACAATGAAGCGGCGCTACTTCTTTTAGATCTTAGCGCTGCTGTTTGATACCATTCCGACATCGACCAAGTTCCTCTGTTGCAGGCGTCTCTCCAAAGATTTGGCATTAATGACACAAGCATTAGCATGGTTTAAATATCATACCTTACTGGTCGCTGTCAGTGTGTTTGTTTTATTAATAATGTTCCTTCTACCAAACACATGTTTGTTGCGGTGTTCCACAGTGGTCCGTGTTGGGCCCATTACTGTTCATTTTGTATCATTTCTCCTGTCGTAGACATCATTAATACTCACAATCCTCAAAACAAGAGCTTATGCTGAATGATACACATCTATCTATTTTCAAACTTCTGAGCAACCATCCGTTTCTTCTCGAATTAGAAAACGCATTGCTTGTGTAAATGCATGGATGATTTCAAACAAACTGAAACTCCCAATGACAGTAAAACTGAACTTCTTCACATAACCTCCTCGTTTTATGAAAACCAATTCCATTCCATCTGTGATTATTGGAAACTCATCCATTGAACCTTCACCGTAGGCTCGTGATCTTGGGATTTTTAATCGACAATAAGTTACAACTGAACAGTCATATCACAAACTTTTGCCGGCGGCTAGCTACCTTTGCCAATCTGGAAAATCAGTCAACATTCGGAAATACCATTGACTTTGCTCAAACAGAACGTCTCGTTCATGCTTTTCATTACATCGCGCCTTGATAAGTTGCAATTCCCTCTTTTATGGTCTCCCTAAATCCAATTGAAACAACGTCAACGGCATCCAAACACAGCTGATCGTCTCACTTACTGGAAAAAAAATTTGATCACATATCATGCATTTTGAAAGAACTCATTGGTTAGCAGTTGAAAAAAACCGCATCATCTATTAAGATCTCATGTTATTGACTTACAAAGCCATAAATGGTCAATCACCTGCTTATATATCAGAACTCATCCACTAGTCTTCTTTGTCAAGACGCCTCGCATTTGTATCGACCAACCGCGATCGCGCCAAAAGCGCGTGTCGAGCGCCGAAGGCGTGGGGCCGACCGGATCGAGGCGTCTTTGCGCAATTGGTATTTCCCTGTACAGCCTATGTGTCAATCACCGTATGTCGTCAAAACAAAAAAAAATCCGTAAGGCACCGCCCATTTCACAACTTCATCGATGACAACGTTTCAGATACTTGCCAATACGATGACGTCGCTCGTCAAAATTACCATATCGATTTTTCACAGCCTAATCAGCATACGATTCAAAGCAAATAGTTTCCTCGATAGCTGCGTGCGAAGGTGAGTCCGTACGGTATTGAGATGGGCAGATGGGCTAGATTGTAGCCCCGCTCTGCAGAAATAAAAGTCCCCAGTAAAAGTTTTATTCCCACCTTCTTCCCTGCACACACACACTGAATATGAGCTAGACTAGGGCATACGTTTCCGTCATTTTATCAATATTCGTACTGCAGTGACCATCAAATTGCCACTCACAGACCATGACAAGTGATTTTGACATTAAATTAAATGATGAATCCTGAGGACCTGACCCGCGTATCATCATGCCACGCAAATGTGACGTTTGGCGAACACCCCAAATTTCAAGCCAGAAATGAAGTGTAGTTCACAATTCACACTGGAGAGAATTAGGAACGCACCTCCTCTCTAGACACGAACTTACCTCGGAACTAATTACCAGACAAATTGACATGGCACCTCCAACATACGCACAATTTAAGGCTCAACTTTCGGCCGAACCATGGCTGAACGATGCAATGAAACTACGTGTACTACAATACAACATGGCAAACACGTTCACTACAATGACTGGAAAATGCACATTTATAGTAAACGTATCACATTAGTACACGTAAGCCCATGAGCCGTAGCTTCAATCGCTCATAGTCATCACAGTACCGCACATGAGCTAGCTCGAATAATCCTACACCTGGATCCTACACCGGGCCGTTTTCACAGCTTGAGTGTTCGCCATTTTACATTCCCATATAGCGGTATCAGGGATCCTGGCTGTCATGGGTGTATTCGCTTTGTTTTGAATCCGTTACCAACCCCAATAATTGAAGGGTTATTGATCAGTTCCAATAAAGTCGTTAATTCTGGAACTATTTAAGCGAACGATGACATCATATTGACCATCAACGATCGCTATAGTTTTGGAAGAAATATCCCGAAAATCAATGCTTAACAAGAAAAGGAAATATTCCGAAAAGGCTTTGATAACGACTCAGCTTTGAGCGGTCCAGAGAGGGGCGGACGCGGACTCACACAAATTGAATAATAATCAAGCCTTGATAACGGCTACTCAGCAACATTTACAATCCTCCCCGTTCACTCCGTTCTCGCTCAAAACACTACTTGTTTCTCCACGATTCTCAACATCATATGGACATCGTGCTTTTTCTGTTGCTGCCCGACCTGTGGAACCATTCACCCAGTTCAATCCTCCAGCTACCTCGCTGAGTGTTTTCAAAACACTTGTAAAAACCTCTGCTTCTCATACAGTCATTCTCTCCATTTTTGCCATGTATTTATCTATTTTTGCTGTTTTTTTGTGTTTCGATTGGTAACTTAAGATTGTTTATTTAAGTCATAAGTGTGGAGTTTTTGTTTTGTAAAGGGCATAGAGACCTTCTGGTTTAAGCACTTAAAAGCATCTCATTATTATTATTATATTATTTGGTGGATATCAACTGCCTGTCCTGAACCCCATTTTGACATCAAACCTGACACCCAATTGACCCCCATTCACTTCAATCTACAACCAATGACGCCTCTTTTTTCATAATACCAACAGAAATCTCAATGACTCCCTTCTTTTACCATCTGGTAGGCCCATATACGTCGCATATTGAAGTTTCCCCCCCCCCCCCCATGGGTTGCAACCCCAAAATACTGCATTTTGACCACCTCACCAACCTCCACAGAAGAACTATACTCTCAAACTACAGTTTGAATTGAACAAATTACTTCCTATTGTGGTTTTTTGTTTATTTTTAAGCAATTTTCAGTGTATTTTGTAATAGTTGGTCTTTAGTGACCCCCTACAACTTATTTACCCTCGTCTCATTACTACATCAAGTACATTATATTTTTAAGTATAATGTACGTTTAATTATGTATTTAAAATTACATGATTAATTTAATTCTTAGCTCTAACACGCGTCAGATATATTATTGTCTTCATATTTACCATAATATTTTTTTCTTATTTTGAAACCCCCCCCCCCCCCCTACTAACCCACACTATATACAGTTGTGATATAGGGGGATACGGAGGCGTTAGGATTCGGCTTTTTTACCGAACATATTCTTATTCCTCATAAAATTCTGATTTAGAAAAACCCCATGAGATAAACTTTCCATCCAGTATACCTACTCATTTTAGCCCGGACTAACTGAGCTAACAAGCAGGGCTGGCAGAGGAGCCGATGAGATAATTATTATAGGTCTAAGGTCCGGAAGTGTTTTCATTGCCTCCTAGCAGATATCATCAGAACGGTATATTTAATATACCATTAAATATTAAATTGAAAACAAAACATGAGCTCTGGTTTGGTGGGGTCAAGCTGAGGATCAGTAGTGCCATGGCTCGATTTAGAAAATAACATTTACGGTGCACAACCCCTGAATTTTTTCCTAAAAATGGGCTGAAAAATCCAAATTTTACATGCCATGCATCAGGGAAAAGTCCTGCATGCACAGAGCCCAAAGTTACATGCATTGTGCCAGTAAAACCCCTCTAAATCGGGCACTGGGTAGTGCCCTACTTAAAATCATGTCGCCCGTGTGATAATGACACGATAGATACACAGCAGAGGCTAAACAAATACCTTTTTTATTCTTAAATAACATGTATAACACAGCTACAGCAATTGTGCAGTATTTGAAATGCACATGCCCCCTGTGCTTCTAACTCTAAGTTAAAGTTCCATGCACAAACTAACATGCCCAGTGAAGTTTTCCTGATTGGACAATAATATTAAATGTCAGAATTTAAAAAGATTAATTTAAGCCAATGATTTCTTGACCTTTAATACATTATTGAGTTAGAAATTACAAGGTTAGTCGTAACATTTTCGTCATTTTGAGATCATGACGTGTTAAATTTACATAAACAATCGAAAACAAAAGAAATTTACATTTCAAAAATGTTATTATCTCACAAAATCCAAAATGTCAGTCTATAGACCTTATTAATTAGAAAACTCAGTTCGTGATTAAAAATTGCAACCTCCAAGGTGAATGGAGTAGGACTGCCTATTTTATTCAGATTATTAACCGTAAACATCATCACACACCCCTCCCACCACCAAACATGTTCCGGACTACAGTAACAAGCAAACATTTTAGCTAGCTTCAGACGTAGACCAGCAATTAGCAGAAGTTGCTTGTTATTGCTGCTGGGACGGGTACTCGGAAAATACGCCTACGGGGAAAGCGTCAAGTCACACCGGCTTTATGGGTCGCCGGCGGGGAAAAGGTCACAACAGAATGAGCAGCAGTGTCAATCAGTTTACTCCCGTGGTCCGACTACAAAAATCAGCAAGGAAAATTGCTTAATTGCTGATAAATTTCCTGGCGGCAGGCTTCGAATTACAAATTTAGAATTAATGCACTGGTGCATGTAACTTCAAAATTTACATGCACAATGTAACAAGATTGCATGCACGCAGTGGCAGCGCCAGACCTCTTTTCTGGGGGGGGCGGGGGGAAAAGTGATTTGTTGGGGGGGGGGGCCAAAAAGTGAAATTCTGGGGGGGGGGGGGGGGGCAAAGCACAAATCGCCTCAGTTTTCCAAAATTTGGTGATTTTTGGCCCAATCGCAGAATTTTGCCAAAAATCCCTCATTTTTCTGTCGGCCGGGGGGGGGGGGGGAACGGGAACTAGGGGGGGCAAGAAAATAATGGTGAGGGGGGCAAAAGCCCCCCCCCCCCGTGGTGCACATGCATGCACGGCTAATGTAAACATGGATGGTGCTACTGCTAAAATCAGAATGTACTTAGACTATGACAGTTGGCTCAAATTAGCATTCAGCAGTCAATGACTTTATATGAAAAAGCTAAATTGCATAGTGAATGCAATATGAAGTCACCAAAGTTTAAATTTACAGTACACATATGCAGGATACAAAAGTTACATGCACAGAGAGAAAGCCGACATGCACCGGTGCCATTGTTGTAAAGTATCGCGAAATTGGGTTAAAGATGACCAGGCTGACTCGGAGATTTCCCGATGAGGGCGCACTCAAGTTTCAAACAAATGTGTTTTGCAAGTACATAATGCTTGCCTATACTAATCATTGTGTGAAATAACTAAGCTCAAATCGAAGTACTTCATATAGAAATCACAACTTTGTTAGAACATTCTGGATCCAGAATTTTTGTAATACACCGGTGTCCTATGCAACTGTTATACTGTGCATATACGTTACAGGTCCATTGCACGTCGCTAATAGCCTTCGCCCCAGAAGCCCCATTTTTTACCGGAAGTGGTCACATTTTGGTGTCAAAGAAAGCTACTATTTTTCTCATTTACCCTTAAGATCTTAGGGCCAAAGGATTTTTGGTTTGGAAGTTATGAGCGAAAATGTACGACCCCATTTTTGGTCCGCCAATATTAATTTTACACAGTACTCTAGTGTCTTACAAAATCACGTTTTTAGCGCTCACATTAAACCTGCATTTAGGTTAGAGGCTCGGTACCAGAACTGGGTCGGAAAGTTTAAAAACCAACACATGACCGGTAATCCTTGCTTTAGGACTTCAGTGAAAAAAGTTAATCCGATCTGTAAGCTTAAGTCTTTGCCAAGTGCAGTCAACTGGCGAGAAACTATTTACATATCAAAGTCCTCGTCGTAATTTTTCTGCATCGCATGGCCGCCCGAATTACAACTCTTATATAGTCCCTCTATCCGTCACGGGCGCAGTTGACGGATAGAGTTTCCTCGTCAAATTTTGAGGTGTTTGGCATTAATGATTTGGTTTCCTATGGAGTACGCGCAGCCGACTTTAACAAGGCGAACTCGTATTTTACGCGATTCGTAAAATATGTCTCCCAGCCGAATGTCGCGATCACTACATGCGATAAATGCCACTACAACACTCCACCCCCTCCCCAAAACCCGCAACACCCCATCTCATATCCCCAACACCCTCAAAACCCCACCCCTCCCCCACACCCGCAACATCCCCCACAACCCCCCTGAACCCCACCCCCTCCCCACCCCCCACAACCTCCCAACACCTACCCCCCTCCCCACCACCTCACTTCAACACGCACCCCCCCCCTCCCCACACCCCCGCAATACCTAACCCCCCTTCCCCACCCCTAACCCCTCCCCAACACTAACCAACCCCCTCCCCAACCCCACGCCCCCACCTCCCTATGGCATCGTCGTCTCATGTAGCGAGATTTTGCTATCCGATGTACCTTTCATAGATACAGGCATTACGCATATTTAATTACTCATTTGCAATTAAGCCGCTGGCCAGCATATATCACATACTTTCAAATGCCAATAAGATGTTTCCCCATGATAACGCTTTCATCAGCGCAGGAATTTTGAGTATCAATGTACAACGTTGTCAAATTAATAAACCGATATGATCAAGCGTGCATTCGTTTGGATTTTAGAGCGTCGCAAAAATTTCATGATCGATTTTCCAACTTCTGCATTTACGCGAAATTTTTAAAGCGTTTGCAAAATCACGTAGAACTTTGATGTTGCTAGGACTAGTCTAAGAACGCGCCTTATTAATTACTGCGTTTCACTTTCACGCACCCATTTTTGTTTTTTTGCTTGCGTGACTGGATCGGCGTAAAATAACGCGAGACGCATCGTCTCTAGTGAAGACGGAAATTTCCCACTAAAAATGTCCTTTTTCGACTATTTTCAGGAAAACTCATCCGGTGACACCATTTTTTATTTCGGTATTTTGAAGTATTCAACTTAGACCTAAACATATGTGATAATCACTAAAAACGACTGCCCCTTTGTTATCTTTTTAGAGCATTTAGTAGCGGTAAATCACATTTTCCCATAGAGTGCGTGGTAAATAATGTAATAAATTTTGAGCAAAAATGTACTTTTTGAAAGTCTTTTTTTCTCAAAAACAGAATATGGTAAGCCATATTTTTTTTTATTTCAGATTTGGTTACATGCACATATGAATGGTACTTATATCAAAGTTTTAAAGAAATTTGAACCGGCCCATTTAAATCATGATGCCAACACCGGGATTAGTGACTAGTCTTTCTTTCTTGATTACTCTTTTGTCATTTCTACTCAAAATTTATATTTCAGAATCTCTGAGTCAACCTTTAAGTGATAAAGCTGTTTAAGAATGAGGAAATTAAAGGTTGAGTTTGGGGGGGGGGGATGATTTAGGCGACAATGATTTTTGACGATTTCCGGATGGCAGCATAATAATAATTAGGCAACACGCAGTGAGCGACTTTCGGGCAGGAGTCTGGCACTTTAATAAATGTCCATTTTTATTTTGGGTCACCGTGTAGAGTAATTCTTCCAGCGTACTCATAGTCCGGGGTACACGGTAAAGAATAAGCATACAGTCAGTTTGACTCTTCACGCAACATTAGTTTGCACGCTTTATTCCGTTATCGTCTATGGAGCCCGGACCTGTGGTTCCCACCGGACTATATAGATCTGCTTTCACACCAGTACTCTTTACGACGGATTGCAAACCGCGGTCGACACCAATTTCATTCTTTTCCGCTTACAATAATGTATCGCCTTGGTTTCAATTTGTCGTAAAGAGAGTAGCTGTTCCTCCCGTCATACCTTTATCTCTCAATTTAGTACACATTTTGCTCTAATTATCCAAATGGCTGGGCCGATTTAACTCAAAATTTGTAATCTTGTGTTTTTTGGTGATCAATGCGATTCCATGTGAGGGAGAAACACATCATACACAAAGCATTTGGGCAATTGCATTTCACGAACCATGACCAGTCTAGCCTTTGATGGTGCTGGTGATTCTGCATAGCATGCCCACAGTGGCACAGGCTCAGCCCCCGCTCACACAGTCACAGCATCCCCAGCACATGCAGTCATGGCAGTGCCATGGCTTGGTGCTGCAGTATGAGCTCCCGGGCAACAGCATTACAATGCACCTGCACAGCAATCCTCTTCTGTCCAGACTCCGGCCTTTAATTTTATAATCGTTTTGTGGCTTTATTTACGATGTTGAATATGAATGCAAATGTATACAACATGGTGATCACTCGTTGATGGGCAAAAATCTTTGGCGATGGGTAACGAGCTAAATATACTTGTCCATCTCTGTAACAAAACATCCACAACGCTACTTTTTAATCTCTTCCCACGCGATCAAGTACTTGTGGTCTGCTGAAGAGAGAAAGGCAACGGCCAATTTGAAACAAAAATCCCTAAACTATTCAAATTTCAATTTTTTTTCCTCAAAATTTCTTCATCCAACATCTTTTGTTGGATGAGAAAAGTTGCTCCAAATAGCGTTTTCTACCTATATGCCAAAAGCTGTAGAGGTCTGTTTGGTAGATTAAATGAAATTGATGAGTTAAACTTGGGCCCAAATGAGTCGATTTTAGCGGATATGTCGGCATTGGTCTTACACACAGTTCGCAACCTCTAAATCCCAACTTTAGTAACGAAATATCAATGACCGTCACCGCCTGGATAAACGGGAAATATTTTACTAATTAAAAAATTAAAGTAATTAAACCATGGGATTTATTTGCTTATCTTGGAGGCTTCTTCTTATCGTATCCAACACAGTGGTTCTCAAATATGATCCTGCCAGAGCTGTGTACAATGTCTGGTTGCTTCACTGAATTCTGCAAGGTCCTTGTCTGTGCATTGTTGCTCCAGCAGAGGGCAGACCAAGAGATGTTCCATTGTCTGTGGGCAGTTCCGCAATCGCAGGTAGTGTCCTGATCTGCTTCCAGGTAGCCCCACTTATGCAAGGAAACCTTAGATTGGCCGGTTCTGGTTTTAAATCTGTTGAGGCATCGCCATTCTGCCCATGGGGAGTCAGCTCCATGTTCAATACCAGTAGATATTACTTGGTTGATAGCAAAGTCTTTCTTTCAACAATGCGACTCTCTTAAACTCCTTAGAGACTGTTTCAAGGGGTTGGACTTTGCTTAAGAAACTCTCTGTATTTAGCAAGTGGTCTCTGTCCAGACATTGGGTGATTCAGATTAGATACTTGGCAGCTACGCTCTTGCATGCTCGCTACACTACGATGGATGTCTGGTGGAGCAATTCCTGCTAGGATGTACAAGGTGTCCGTTGGTGTTGGGCGAAGACATACTGTGATAAGCCGGCAGGAGGCATTTAATGTTGGATCAAGGTTCTTGGCATGGGTTGATCTTTCCCATACAGGGCAAGCATACCCTGCACATGAGCAGCACAAGATAAATGCCATCAATCTTAGGGTATGTGGGCGAGCACCCCATCTTGTGCCAGTGAGTTTGTTCAAGATGTTATTGCGTGAACATACTTTACTCTTCGTCTTCTTGATGTGGGTTTTATAATAATAATAATAATAATTAATTCTTATAACGCGCGACAAATCCACCGAAGTGCTCAAGGCGCCGCTGTGGAGCGCCTTAGGCTGCTTCAACACAACGAGTAAATCCAGAACGACAAGGAAGACTTAATGGAAAGAAAGAGAGCGAGCGAGTGCGGTCCAAGGTAACTCCTAGGTAGACAGGATTATTACATTGCTCCAGGCATGGGTGTTCCAGACCAGGTTACTTTAAGCTCACGTTTGGCTTCACGGTTGCGTAGATGGAAAGCAAACACCTGTGTTTTGGATGAATTTGCACGTAGGTTGTTTCCTCATAATAAAGAGTGAGCCTGCATCTTGTGCGCTAATTCCAAGATCGTCTGCATAGATAAAACGACGGGTTCCTGCCTCCTTGGGAGGCAATTAATTAATAATATAACCCTTTATGTACTGACAGCATGAATTTTAATTTTGTCGTGGTCTCAACTGTGTAAGTCTATGGGAAAGACCAAGGTGAAGTTGAACTTCCTGATAAAAATAAATGATTTTATGACAACACATACAAATATAGACCATCAGTAAGGTATGATGGAGCCTGTCCACGAAGAGACTCCATCAGTTAGGTATGAAGGAGCCTGTCCATGAAGAGACTCCATCAGTGAGGTATGAAAGAGCCTGTCCATGAAGCGACTCCATCAGTAAGGTATGAAGGAGCCTGTCCATGAAGAGACTCCATCAGTAAGGTATGAAGGAGCCTGTCCATGAAGAGACTTACTTACACCCCATAAAGGATTCTGTATCTGATATGTTAGTTAGTGAAGAGTGATCAAAAGTTGTGACGAACTCTTGTCACAAAAGCATGCGAACACCAAACGCGCAATCAAACGCGAGATCAATTTCAATGGCACCATAGCAATTGAGTTGCTAGTCAAGGCTGGACACGACCCAAGATCGAACACCTCATGAGGTTGCAAGTAGAATACGCCCTAGAGCTCCTATAGGACCGTCTACTCATCCGGGTCACATGCCGGTGCTTAGCCTTTATCGTCGGCCCTCGTTGCGCAGTATCACTTCGCGACTCACAACACTGCGCGTACTTTCTAAAACTCCGAGTCTTAGTTCATCGCAGCCTTGGTTCATCGGAGGTGATAACAAAGGTGTCACTCCTATGGTTCGAGACCGTTTGGCACCCTTTATGACCATTTCTTTGGATTGTTTCTAGCATGCAAGTGAAATGAATAGGCATTCTAAAATGTGCATGTTATTTCCTAACTAGCGGCTACCATTCCAGTCTCCTGTTCTTACTTCAAGTAAAAATTCGGCGCATTTAATGCCAGTTTACACGGCGGCCTATGGGAATCATCACCACAAAGTGTCTGCTCTATAACTTCCCCGTCCGGCAAAATGGCCGACTTGTGACGTCAGCGTAGACAGCCCTATAAATTACGAATATGGTAATTTACACTCTTACAGATAACTCCAATCTGATTGGATATACTCATTGTAGAATCAAACACAACCCCAGGGTTCCTTACACACACAGAGGGCAGGAACAGAGGTGCCATCCTGATCTAACCGTATTTGAGGCAGATTTTTTCAAAACACAGGGCGTGGCAAAGACAAGAAATTCTGTCTTTTCTTGATTCATCTGCAACATGTTTGTGACATCCAGGTATACAGCTTGAAAGATCGTACAGCGTGGTTGCAAGTATCAAAAGTGATAAAGCTACGAATACGCCATAAATTACGAATATGGTAATTTACACTCTTACAGATATCTCCAATCTGATTATAAGTTAACCCACACAGATACAGGAACAGAGGTGTCGCCCAGATCTAACCGTATTTGAGGCAGATTTTTTCAAAACACAGGGCGTGGCAAAGACAAGAAATTCTGTTTTTTATTCATCTGCATCATGGTTTTTTTTTTTGACATCCAGGTATACAGCTTGAACGTTTTGAAGAGCATACTCACAATCACCTGGAATCCTTGGATTAAACTCACAGAAAGCCGAGTATCATCAGCATGCGAGTGAAAAGTTAATATCATGATTCCTAATAATGTCACCGACTGGATGAGTATACATTATAAAATATTGCCTACAATGGAGCGCAGAGGGATAGAGTAGTTGAAAATATGCTGCTTGGACATTTCATTGTTAACCATCACTGGGGTACTTCGGTCATTGAGGTGCGATCTAAACCAGGCAAGAGATATCTGTGATCTCAAAACTGGTTTCAAGCCTTTTAATCAAAATATCATGGTCAATGGTATCGAAGGCAGCACTCAAGTCAAGCAATGTCATTTCTAACCTGGAGAAGCGCTGTCTCAGTGGAATGATGATCTTTGTATGCAGCTTGCAATGGCTCAATCAATTTGGCAATGAATTTGATATTGGCTTGGCAAATGGCCTGTCACTCTTAGGCACATCATGATCCAAAGATATCTTCATAAGTGCAGGGATAATGATAGAATTCTTCAAAGTGTGAGGAAATGTGTCTGTCAAAAGAGAACTGTTTACTATGCTGGTGATGGGTAATAGACATTTCAAGTTCTGTTTAATGAGCCAGGAAGTGCAGGCTTTGTTGGACATTTGTCCAATTATTTCAGCAATTTCAGAGTCAGAGTGTGCTCTAAAACCTGGCCTATAGCATTTGCAAATCCTATCTGCCTGGAGAGAATCAGCATTGCCAGTCATTTTGCACCCAATCTTTTCACCTAAGGGGTGAATTCAATATGCAACTGGCGGGCCTTTTCCGGTTCTGCCCGGTCGTTCGAGGTTCAATTGATTCATTGAGTTTGCTGAATTACTTAATCGAATTAAAGGATTCAGAAGATTGAGTGCATTAAATGAACCGCCTGGAACCGGGCAGAACCGGTAAATGACCGCCGGTTGAGTATTGATTTGGTCCCTAACCTTTTTGTACAGATGTGGGCACACAGTCATCCACACACACACACATCCATACAGACAGACATACATTGCTCCAAAATGACTTATTACAAACGGCTTTTTCAAAACACAGTCCTGCATTAAGCCCATATGACAATACCAATGCAATAGTCTGTAAACAAATTTTGGATGGTTTCTGGGCAACATTGAGCTGCTGATTCCAAATCTTTATGATGCGACTTTGAAAGATGTATAAACATTTTTATATGGTCCTAAGGATTGATAAAAGGTATTGTTATATGGCCTCCATTTTTCTGATTAAACTTTTAAAAATATTATTTTCTCAATTTTATTTGAGAAA
>JAMKCH010042890.1:0-12736 GCA_023653785.1 Ophioderma brevispina
GTGGATGACTGCAGAAGTAATCACATGGTTTGGGTCAATGTCACCTTGGGAGTTGGATATTTACGCGGAAGAGGCCTCGTTGTGTTCCATGGCGAGCATAGTCTAACGCTCCAGATGTCAACGTCTTTTTTTCAGAATAATTTTTGCCCCGTTGAGTTTTGTTGATTTTTGTTACCATTTCTTCTTTTAGACAGACAACTAGGAATCGTATATATCGTCATGAGTCTTCCAAACAGGCCAATCGACCATTTTGGCGAAATGGATTTTTTTGCATATTATGATACTATATCACAAGCTCTTTTCATATACCAAATATTGAGCACAAATAACTTTCCAATTTGTAGATATAATAGATTTTCACTTTTGGAAATCATACCCAAACGCCAAATGAAAGTCTTCCAAACAGACCAATCTGCATTCGTCTGTTTGCTGTACCTGAAAACCACCGTACGATAGCTTATAAAGTGACCTATCGATCAATGGGATATTGCGAGATTCATCTCCTCTCTCGATAAACACTGAAGTTTATATTAGTACAATGTGTGTAGCTGTATCTGAGACGATTTTGCCACACTAAAAATTTAAATTTTGCAGTGTTTTATTGACAACAATTCTGTCAAATAATTACTGTGAAAATTACAGTATACTGTAAAAATTGATTCAAAGCACTGAAAGATATATATTTGGTGAGTTATTATAGGGATTGTGAATGTATTGAAAATAAAAAAGCACTGACGAATACACAAACTTTTAATAGTGGGCCTATCCACAAATGTCAACCAAAATTTTACGGTACATATAAGTCTATGATTTTTTAATCTTGATAGTATGGCCTTCACCTCAAAACCCTATATGTAAAGTTCGCGCCGATATTTCAACCCGTTTTGAAATGACAGCTAAAAACATTATTTTGTAATAAACATAATGCATTAAACGGTAAAATATAAAGTGAATTTGGATGGAAACTATAAAAGTTGTAGTTTATGGGATTTTGTTGGCAGAATTGTTGCCAGTGTTTTCCTGTAAGATTTACAGTATTTTTCCTGTAAATAACCTATAATTGAAAATCCATAATAGTGCATATTAATGTTGATATAATTCAAAGTTCAAGGAGGCTCTCTTATAAATTTAGTCGTAATAGGCCTGGAAAATGGACAAAAATGTATTTTGCTTGATTTTAAATACGGCCAAGTATTTGCCTTTTCTAAGCCTTTTATGTGAAAGTCCACTGTACATTTTTACAGTGCACGTTTTTTCGTCAAATATAGTACAAGATGCATGTTAGTAGTGTTAAGTCAAACAAAAATATGCATTTTAGCTTCGTTCTTACTAGACGTTAGATTGTAAGATGTCTTGACTGTTTAAGCGACGGTCCGGGCGCTGAGCCCGGCAAAAAGGAGCCTAAGTTTTGAATCGCGCCAGTTGAGTTGTATTTTATTATTGTTCTTAATTTTTTGTTTTGTGTAAACAGAATATTTAGGTATTTTTTGGTTTGTAATTAATACAATATTACGTTTGAGACTAATTCCACAAAATACCCTTACTTATTGAGAAATGTTTACACAAGCATACATTGTATTACGTTGGGTAAATGTGCAAAAAATAAGTCACCATTAATCACCAAAAGATTAACCAAATTAGCTATGTAGTAATTCAATGAGTTTATTAACAACAACCAACAAGACCAATTGTAACACACAGGAAAGGTCACAAACAAGCACTACTGTATTTCAATTTTTTATAAGATACTACAAAAACTTCTGCTTGAAAACCTTCAAGTTTGTATAATATTTGTTCATCTTAGTTTGCAATTATATTAATTTGAAAGGAAAAAGTAGTATGCCTATAAAGTCAATTTCCTTATATATTCCTGCTAGAAGGTAGCAGAGGACGTAACGTGGTAGGTATTGGGGTCTATCAGATGGTTCCCCAGGTTCGAATGCTCAGTTAGATAGGTTACATGAATAAAAACAACATGATTATAAAACCAATTTAAAGCATATTAGCACATCTTTGAAAGGGCGCCCCCAATTTTTCAAAAAATTGGAGAGATTTTTACACGGTTGCATTGGTAATGGATAGTAAATTACTGTGAATGGTTAGCTTAAGCTGGAAAACGTCTATTGTTGTCACAACGAAGGAATTTTATGTACTAGAATATTATTATCGGGGACCCCCAATAATTAATACCTCAACGGCTGCTGGAAAACGCGCCTTCCCAATGTGAAATAGCGGGAAATGCGCAATGTACGTGTCTACGTTCATCCATTTTAGGTGTTTTAATAGTTCGGCAAGTCAAGTAGACGGTTATTTCTTCGACCGGTGGTAGGCACTATTCATCATGGACCGGACATAAACGTAGCATTTCAAGCTCTGCCGTTAAGTCCAAAATTCTTATTACAAAATAAAAAATTACAAAATTGCTTATTTTGTGATAAATACGCAAATTTTTTAGAATGCCTCGTTCGCAGGTGTATAGTTTTCTAGACAAGTACCAACGTAACTGTGCAAAATATCAAATTTTGAAAATTGGGGCACTCGTCGAACAAATGTGCAAACTATGCTTTAGATCCATAATGATATGTAAAACATAGTACCTCAATTTTTTCGGTATTTCATCTTTCTTTGCTGTGTATTCCCCACTAACTATTGAATTATTTTGAGTTTCATCACCTTCGTTTTAATAATTAAATGATTTTGAGAATTGCTCTGTGTACTTACATAAATAAGCGACAATAAAGTAATTGTTGATTTTGAGTACACACTAGGCAAAACATAGGCTGTTCTTAGGTAAAAGGTAGACCCCGCGGAGTTCTAGGAGGACCACACCAAGAGGGTGTCAAAAATAAACAATGCCTTTTGGTGTTATTTTAACCACTATTTGGTGTTAAAACAAAAAAACACAGGTTAGTTTTAAATACACACAACACGGTGTTGAATTAACCCCTTTTGGTGTGACTCTCCTAGAACACCGGCGGAGTTAATTTTAAACCCTGTTTTTGCAGTGCATGTAGAAAATTATTTCACATATCGCCATCTCAATTAAATACATGGATTAATGGTTAATTAAAAAGATTACTCATTGAAATTTATCAAATATTCTGAAAGCACCCGATTATACACTTCATTTTAAAGTAGATGGAGGCGGAGGAAATTAGTTTCATTTTCAATTTCCAATAACGAAAGAGTTAATAAGAAAATACATTCTGCATTTTCAATCAATACCACTTTGATAATCAGAAATTAAGGCAATATGAATTGATATTAAATGTCAGAAGTCTTGAAATCAAGATAACATTGAGCACCCGCAAGTAGCTAATGCCGGCAACTGACCACATTCTTAACCTCAAATGCTTTTTTTTTTTTTTTTACTCATAGAAAGTTTTCAACTATACGAGTACTGTGAATCCAAGGGTTGATTGGTGATGAGAAACATATACGCAATGGTTCTGTTTTGGTGACCAAAAATCAAAATAATCTACATGGGATGTCAATTCATTTCAACTTGTAGGCATCCTACCAATTAGACACTCGAAGTCGTTGTTTTTACGATTTTAGAAAATCATGTGACACTAATTGCCAATATACTCTTTCTATAGTTTTCGTGATTGAGAATTAAAATGATTTCATCAAACGCGCTTCGTAAAATAATACAAAATATGAATCTTAAAGGTTAAAGAAAAATATTTTTAAAAGTATTTCCAAAATATACAATCAAGCAAATAAACAGATAAATCAAAATTTCTACACTTATGTTATGGAATGTTATTAGTCCAATAATTCACAAACCCAGTGGTTTCCAACGGTTAGACATACACCTTGGATGTCCTTAGTGTACTTGCACATGTAGGCCGAGGCTGCATTTGGAAAGACAGCAAATACGGTAAAGTTTAGGTCATGACCAGAGGGGTATAAAACGACTACAACTGGGGGGATTTATTCGATTTTTTAGAGTATCAACATTATCGTATATTATTAGAATTCAATTATAATTTACAAGAAAATTATGGCCCGCAATTGCTAACAAAACACAGAAAATACAGCTTCTAAGGGTTTTCATTTCAAATAATATATTTATAGTTGATGCTAATATGTCATTTTACATGAAGTATAAGGTTGAGTTTAAATCAATTCTATTACAAAATTAAAAAAAATAGAAGAAACCTCATCAGTCCTCTTCGAGCTTTCATTGGCAGACTCTTGCCTGAAGGATGATGACGGCCTCTAGAAAATCATACAAAAAGGATAGCTCATATTTTATGCTCCCTCCGCAGGCAACAAAGTATGTTTAACACGTTCAATACCACGTTCTGAGGCGATTCGATCGACTCTATTTGAGTACGCCAAAAAGGCCAATGCGCATTCGTCTCCCTTTGACATAGAAACGAGGACCGGTTTTTTAGATTTTTGCAAACAGACAACACTTTATAAAATTTGACAGGATACTTGAATTGAAAGCCTGCTCAACATTAAGAAATTTCAATGTACCCATTACACCATAAAAATCATTTTCCTAAAATGTTTCAAATTTTAGATATGCAAGATAATAATTTTAAAACTCAACGCCAATAGCTCAAATGGACTTTTGGTTTCGATTGGCCTGTTTGGAAAGAATCCTACGTGTGTAGGTTTAAAGCGTTTAACGTTTAAAGAGTGCACCAAAAAGGAGTAAAAATTGAAAATAGTATCGATTACACAAGACAATATCCACATGCTTGCTTACTGAAGGTGCCCTTGCAGGAGTGTAAAGACAGGCATCGTCGTTGGAGTTGCCGGCTGCAACAGCTACGGGTACTCCAGCTTTAATAAGTCTTTCGACAGCCTCATCGACAATGTCATAAGCGAAACCTCCCAGAGACAGCGAACAAATTTTATCATCTGTTCCAGGTTCTAAGGCTAGTTGATCGAGAGCTGTAGTAGTATAGATACAAACAATATCAACAGTATTGATTTACATTACATTAAATACTGACTTTATTTTTAAGGATTTTCTATGAAAGCAGATTTAATCCACCCCAATCCATAGTCAATGGTCCAGACGACAACAGAATAAAGCCTGAAACTAATGTCGCGTGCAGAGTCAATCAAGTGCCATAATCTTTACCGGAGCAGGTAGACTATGAGTCCGACGGACTACAACACTTCTACACCGGAATGATTTTAAATTACCGACCTACAAGATATTGATGTTTTAAGAAAGCTTCTTATTTTTTTTTTACCCTGTGAAATCTCAGGGCTACAAACTGTTTGATTTGGATGCTACGACCGTAATGTGTACCAACATTAGTTTTACAAATTATTCTATGGAGCCTACAAAATGATGTTTTTATCTATAATATCAAAGCAAAATTGAAATATTGGTATACAATTTTAGAAGTAGGGTATGGGGGTCGAGGTTCCCTGGACAAGATCAAAACTTTTTACAATAAAATTGTGGCAGTGTATCATCGGTCATTTCATAATTGAAACACCCTTATTTGACATGGCCCTTGCGTTCAACTATCTAAAAAATAGAAACAAAATAAAAACAAAACAAAACAAATAAACAAACAAAATAACAAAACAAAATTAAGACAAAACAAAAAGAATATAACTGTTATTTTGTGATCAACAGCCTAGCCCCCGACTTACCTCTGAACCGTCTTACGTGCAAATTTGGCATGTTCTTGTAGTTAGGTCAATATACAGTTTAACCAAAAATGCAACAACATGTTTTTTTAACGGATTACAGTATTATTGATCTTCAGGGATATTATAGTACAATCTAAGAAAATCGAATTTCTAGAAAGTGGTTATTTTCAATATGGCGTCCAAGATGGCCTCCACTACACTACAATAGCTATAAGTTGAGTATTCATTGTGATTCTGGACTGTGTCTATGACTGGTCAATATAGGCTCTACAATACTTAGGATGGCATGAGGTAACAGAGTCACGCATAAATCCAGCATGGTTTACACCTCAACATGCTCAAGATATTCATTAAGATATTCATTGAGAATAGTATTATTCTATGTAATAGCATGTATGATGTGTGTTCTTACCATTGCTGTTTCTTTTCGGACCAACAAGCACAAGTAATTAATTACATTGCAAGAAGGTGAACACAAAACCCCTTCCTTTTCAAATGTGACAATCAGTAAACCCAAGATACCATAAGTAAAACGTCTAAAATCCAAGAAATATGTTGCATTTTTGGTTAAACTGTATATTGACCTGACTACAAGAACAGACCAAAACGTCTAAAATCCAAGAATCTGAAATATGAAAGTCAATTTGGAAACTATGCAGTTATGGTGTGCGTGTGTGTTGTAACTTCATTTTCTATGTTTTTTCAGGTTTAGCAAGAACTACAAGACAACTTCGTGCAAGGAGGTCAAAGCAGAACCCCTTCCCCTTTTAAAGCAAACAATATGCAGATTTGGTAATTAGTAATAAGATGTCCACCAATTCACTAAAACGACACTAAGCTCTTGTTATTATTATTTTTTATTTTTTTATTTTTTGATGCATGAAAGTTGGTGTAATTTATGATGAAGGCCATTATTTAATAGTAAAAAATAGCCAACACAAGATGTTTTAAAATACAAACTTAGTAGAATGGATTATTCACAGTAGCAAACCAGCAAAGTGTTCTTAATTTTTCAATTTTGTACAGTTTTTTAGGTGTAACCATGAGTGAATGTAGCATCCCAGGACTTTGTCCCATCTGTGAAGAGAAATGAGTCAATGGTAGTGAAGTGTGTACAATCATAGGTGTAAATCCCGTGTGGAAGAGGGGGGTGATGATATATCAAAAAATAATATAATCACCCCCACAATGTTGACACCATGCATGTGTTTTTCACCAAAATAACGTCATATTTTTACCAATTTGTTCCATTTTGAATTACATTTAACGATTTTAGATTTTAAATTGCATTTTTAGTATATGTTCTAGTAACACATCGTGTCAGCAAAAGCGGTTTAATCGATAAATTTCCACCAACACCCACATATTAAATTCAAGCCCAGTTAAGCTAAGTACTAGAAAATCAAAGGGCTCGTTGAAAAGAGTATAATCCATATTGGCCCTTCAGCTTAGATACTGTTTGCCAGAGGAAACGGAATAATTCTCCTTAGGGAACGTTTTCATTTTATTGCTGAGGGCAGAGATGGTAAGTTGTTCCTCATCATTGATCTTCAGGTATAAACACATTTTGGGCAATGCTCGCTCGTGCGCGATCTTCGTCCTTCGGTCTTGGGTAGTCCAGATTCATTCAAGTTGATTGGTGTAGCGACAATTAAGGGCAAAAACAATGTTGTATTAGAGTAACCCACGCTACCCTAATTTTGAAAATCAAGCTCTGTACAAAAGTATACCCACCCTAATTTTTTTTATTGATTTTCAAAAATCTTATTTTTCAAGTTGTTTTTACCCTGATTTTTAACCGATTTTCTCATTTTTTTGTGTTTTTTGTGTTCTGGTGTAACTTTAGCAACTTCTCTTTAAGATTTTCAATAATAAAAGTCAAAAGTATCAATATTAATAACATTACATAGACTATGTGTGATGATTTGATGTAGTAATGCATTATTAAAAAAAAAAATCGCGCCCGTCCCCAGCCCTATCCTAATTTGCACTGGCCCGTTACTCCAATACAACCATTTTTGGCCTAATCTGTATGCACCTGAATAGAGTGTGAGTCAATAAAAACCCTACATTCAGGAAATATTTTTTCTTCAAAGGTTAAACGTGATTTTGCTTCAATGTTTGCTTTGGTTGTTTACAGAGATAAACAGGCTATCAGAAGATTTTTATTTGATGTCTTTCGGACTTTGGGTTCAGAAACTATATCAATTTTGCGGAGAGACCTAAAAAATCAGTTTGGCCGATTTTAGGCATACAATGCGGAGAGACTGACACCGACGTATACCATAACACATTATAGCAAAGACAATTCACACATGCAAACATATCAGTTTGAATAAAATGGTCTATTGTGTAACATAATTATAAGTAAACTATCTTCAAAAAATTAAATTACCATTGTTCAATCATAAAGAGTCAGTTATTGAAAATCACTCCATATCCATATCAATGTCTCAGTTCATGAACATAATGAAACTGCTCAGAGATTTTTGTTTTACATCTCTAAGGTAATTATTTTGCACAAATACAGTATACTCAGCGTCCATAAATTGCAAGAAGAACTAAATCTGAAGTTTTCTGTAAATAAATCGGAATTAAAACTTAAAATTCAATATCGCACCGCTGTTTTTCCAAGCGGAATGCAAAACTTTCTATGGTTTCACTTTTGCTCCCAAGTTTCGTTGTAGGTTAAAACCATGGAATC
This sequence comes from Ophioderma brevispina, assembly GCA_023653785.1. Taxonomy (NCBI): domain Eukaryota; kingdom Metazoa; phylum Echinodermata; class Ophiuroidea; order Amphilepidida; family Ophiodermatidae; genus Ophioderma; species Ophioderma brevispina. The sequence continues at coordinate 8,336 of JAMKCH010042890.1, forward strand.
TTACTGAACCAAAGTAAACTGTTATCAAACAGCTATCTTGAATTTCATATTTGGGAAATTGAATTTTTTTTTACTTAGCATTTTCTTTTGTAATCTCTGGGATATTATTTTTATAAAACCTTTTAACAATAATTTGGTGTTAAATGTTTGTACTCAAATCACTGCTGAAGACCAAGTTACTCTATGTAAGCGATGCATCTTTGTTTGGCTCAAAATCGGCCAAACAGGATTTTTAAGTCTCTCAGCAAAATAGGCATAACTTCTTCCTCCAAAGTTTATTGACACCAAATAAACGTTTTCTGAAAGCCTGTTTATCTTTCTTTCTAACCATAGAAAACATTTGAGCAAAAACAATTCTAAACTATTTGAATTATTTTTTTATTTTGAATGTAGGTTTTTTTTTGACTCACACTGCAGTTTACGATCACCCCTCTGAACCCCTGCTGTACTTATTCCTTACGAATTGTACACACTTTTTCGCTACCATTATCTAATTTCTCTTCACGGATGGGACAATATTCTGGAATGCTGCAATCACTCATGGTTAGTCAATAAATAATAATTATTCATTTAACCGTTATATTCTGTTGGCGAACAGTTTGCTTTCGCTGTCTCCATCCCGCCACTGTACAACCCTTAACAAAACAATGCTAAACTTCACGTGGGTAGTGGGGACTCACTTACTCTTATTACTGAGTCGTTCAAATTATAAATACGTTCTGAAAAAATGTTCCAACTTTATGAGCAATTCGCTGATGTAGTGCACGTTAGTATCCATTGGTTACAGGTTCACACCTTGGCTCATGCACCTGTTCCGAATTATGATTTGCCATAGGATTTATGTTGTGATCAATGTGATCAGTGGCTCGAACCAAAGTTAGCGTGAGTCAGTTGACCTGGCAACGGTCTTATTCTAACGTGCCCTACATCAGCGAATAGTGTACAGACGCTTATAATCACGTTTTCAACTACGTGGCAACAACAAGACTAAGAAACGAGTACATTTACTCTTACTACAAACATGACAAACATGCCAGACACTTGGAGTGATTACGTACCCTTGATTAGGTCATCCCAAGCGCCAGATCCCCAACAAGATAGCACGCGACCGCTATATAGTTGAGCCTTCTTAGCAACGCCGAAGGATGCACCAGCTGCAGTTCCAGAGCAGTGAGTTCCATGACCATTGCAATCATTACCACTATTCTGTAGGTAAAATTTAAGCAAAGTTAGAACAATTATACCAACAAATAATTCTAGAAAGAAATTCGCATTATCAACAGCATGTTTGGGGTCAGTCTGGTCTTCACAAGGATTCACCCCCACCCCTCTTTGAGGTCTACCGGTCAATTTTATTGGTTTTAACACTTAACCGCATAAGGGGTTTGCACTTCCGTTAGCTCATAAGGGGGGGGGGGTCCTAAGGGCCCATTGGGCTATTCCAGAAAAAAAATTGCCCCCCCCCCCTATAGAGGGCAAAAATTTTTGTTCACAAAATATCTGGAATTCCTGGCTATCTTTCCATGAATTATCTGGAATTCCAGGCGCTACCTTCCGTAAATTACCAGGAATTTTAGACATTACCTTCCGTAAATTCCAGGAATTCCTAAACTACAAATGTAAAAAACATGGAATTCCTAGATGATTATGGTTAGGGGTATAGAGGGCGTTGAAAATATTGATTTTTTGCTGGAATTTACCTCTGAAAGTCGTAAAAGCACTGGAATTCCGTCACCCTCTATACCTAAAAAAAAATTAGGGCCAAAACATTGATTTGAATTTTGCGTCAAAATGTACGAAAAAAGACACTAATTTGTTTCTGCATTTTCTACGGCATTGATTCACCTAGACTTTTGCTGATTGCTTTACTTGGTGAAGGATGGACTATATTTACCATATTACCCTTACACAGGAAATAAATATGCAGCACAACTTTCTATTGCCATGTTGTCAGCCATCAAGGGTCAAAAATGTATTGTGCATTATAATCTAGTACATGTACTGTAATGATCATGCATTTCGTAATTTCATAATATCTAAGGCTTCAGCAAAGCAGCGAAGCTATATAGGCCTATATATATATATATAGCAAGTATAAGCAACGTAAAATCTATCATAGGCCTTCGTGCTGGTGACTTACGCAGATCGAAACTTAAGGAGCGTCCTAAAAATTGAAGCAAGCAAATAATTAAGCAAAAGCAATCATAACTAATGGAAGAGCTTCCCACTACATTGTAGGCGAACCTACATAAAATTAGCAAAACAAATAAGCAAGCAATGAATAAAAGCATGGGTGAATTACGTATTTTGACAAAGGCGAGCTACCTAAGCATTAAGCAAAATAAGCTAAAGCTGAAGCCTTACACATAGCTAAATATACATTATTATTAAATATTTGTTTGTAGCCAGCTTGGACTCACAAGAGATACGTAAGCTTCCTCACAGGGGAAGTGCCTGAGAGAGTTAACAGATTAAAATGAAATGTTATTGTAGCCAGCTTGGACTCACAAGAGGTACGTGAGCCTCCTCACTGCAGGGGAAGTGCCTGAGAGAGTTAACCGATTAAAATGAAATGTTATCAGTTCTGTAAATTCGAATATCTGAAGTTGAGCTTCTGAATCAAAGCATAATATTATTTAATATATTTTAGCTTAACATAATACAAAATGAAACTTATTTTATTTTACCAAATCACACTCGCACAATACAATATCCTCCCATCGAGATACTAAATTAACATCTTCCGACCAGCACTAAATTGGAGAGGTGGGTGGGCAACAAGAAAATTTTTGATCCTCTTCGGTCGAAGGCTGACAGTGATGTGAAGCAAAATGGCAATTCAGATAAAAGCGACATAAAGGCGCGATGCCATTGGACAGAACGCCAAGCTGTACAAAAAAAAAGCAAGGTCGTGATTGGCCACAAACCCGTTACTACCATAATAAGGTAAAACTTCGGCATCGGAACCGAATTATGGCATATCCCATTTTATATTTTTTTAGGTTTATTGTATAATTTACCATAGGTTACTACAGTAAACCGCTAGATGATTTATATAGCCTATTATGATACCAAGGCCTACTTACCTTTCCAATATTTTTTTAAAATATTTACTTGTTGAGTCACTAGGTGTATGGAGTATTGAATAGAAATCAGAATCCACCGTTGAACTCTATTAAGACTTTTAATTTTGGTATGGACACTTCGTTAAGGCATGGGGGGGGGGGGCTCCTAGGGATCCATGCTAATTAACGCAAAAACGACGCGACGGATTTGATTTTTTTTTGCACCAATGCAAGCGCAACTAAAAGTTAGACAAATACACAAATATAAACCAAATTACGGTGTACCATCGACGCCAAAAAAAAATAAATAAAAATGAAAAAAAAAATGAAAATTAAAAAAAAAAAATAAATTTAAAAAAAAAAAAAAAAAAAAAAAAAAAAAAAAAAAAAAAAAAAAAAAAAAAAAAAAAAAAAAAAAAAAAAAAAAAAAAAAAAAAAAAAAAAAAAAAAAAAAAAAAAAAAAAAAAAAAAAAAAAAAAAAAATTTTATTTTTTTTTTAGAATTTTTTTTTAGACTTTATTTTTTGTTTAGCATTTTTTTAACAGAACTTTTTCTCCGCAGAGTTTTTTTTCTTCGTTGGAAGTGAAAATAAATTTTCGCTATATAATAGCTGGGATAACAAATAATACCAGGAACCAGCCCCGGGATGAGAGTTACTGGGCCGGAGACTGCGTCCTCTGTTTTGTTCTGCTTTTAGAATGCCGTGTTGCATGCATTACTTGCGCATCATTAGACTCCCCACTACAAATTGCATTGGCCGATCTGTCGGATGTTTCCTTGCAGAAGGGGCTACCTGGAAGATAATAGAGGAACAGGACACTACACAGCCAATAGAACGTGTCTTGGTCTGCCCTGGAAGGCAACAAGGCACAGACAAGAACCTTGAGGAAAGTGAAGCATCCATACGCTTAGTCCGAGGGTTGCTCTGACTAGACCTCCATATTGGATTTTGTCCCTGGTATACGTGTCACGCTCCATACGCGCTGTGCCTGTAAGGCCTACACACCTCTATGGCTGGATCAGATTTGAGATGCACTGTGTTTGGACACGATAAGACGAACTCACACAAAATTGGACTAAAATTGGATCATTTTGCTGTTTGTTGTGGATTGGGCTTAGGAAACGGGGGCTTGGCACCCCAATAATTTTGATTGCGGGGGGGGGCGGCTAAACTTTAGAATACCCTACCACATTATCCGCCGCGGAAGCCAAACCTTTTTAAAAACCCAGGCAACGGTGACAGCGCGAAGCCAAATCTTTTTAAAAACCCAGGCAACGGCGACAGCGCGAAGCTGTACCTGGGTTGTACCGTTGTCGAATAAGAACAATAATATAG
>JAMKCH010042891.1:0-12312 GCA_023653785.1 Ophioderma brevispina
TATGTAGTGTGACAATTGCAAAGTTACTTGAAATATTATCTGAAATGTTATCACGGGTAGGCATTCATTGTGATATCAGCATGGATTCAAACTAAAGATTTATTAATCAAAAATGTTCCCACGTTGCAAAAAGAACAAATCAATTATTAATCATTTCACGTCTTTTAAGACTTGAAATGGTTCATTATTCATAGTTAAAACTCACTAATGGTACTTCAAAGGAATTCAATCATGTGATGATGTAATATTCATAACTCAAGCATTATGGTAAAATAGACAAAGACTGAACATAATCCTGACTCTGATTAATTAGCCTCTTAAGATGCGCTTGTCAGCGCATTTTAAAGTCTTAAGAATTACCTAAATGACTTGTCTTTCAGTAAATTCTATTGCGACATGCAAGTGTAAAGTGCAAGACATCACGGTATGCTAATGAACCTTGTTAACCATCTTTCCGGTTTCTTTCTTGATCTCTTATGGACAGGTGTGATTTCAGCGTGGAGAACCCGATGGCAAGGAATTGTCGAATCAGAATACAGACAGGTTTATTCCGATGAGATGAACCTCGCGCCGCTATCTATCAATGCCAAATATCATCGGGCAATCAGGTACGTGAAAATAATGGCAACATTCTATCGGAACTGAAATAACCCGATTTTATCTTTTAGATAAATAGACGGGACGTATATCATGGTCTATGACATTTCTTTCTCTTGTTGCGCTCTATATGTTCTGTTTTCTCAGTACAAAGCTATATTCCACAACAACCCGGGTTATTCAATAAACTAACAAATAGACTAGTCAATTACCCCGTATCAAATGTGAAAGATTAATGGCCGTACACTGCTACAAACCACGTGACACTAAAAATAAAATACCTCGCTTGCCTTTTAAGAAAATTCGTTTGTTGGAAAGGACTGATAGAATGGCATGTGCCTTTAAGCTTTACTCTTAGTATAAACCATGGCTGAATTTAAAATAAAAAATGGTTTAATCCAAACTGGTGACTCGCGTGCAAGTAATTTAGCATTTCATGCGCATTTTAACGCGGCTAACTTTTAACCATCCACCAAAAATTGCATGAAAGAAACCTTCCTTTTTTGACCGTCCAGATTACTTGCATAAACGATCAACGAGAGATTTGAAGGTATCCATAAAATGTATCATATGTAGTGATTTCATATAGATTACGCATTCAATAAATTTCTTACTTTGTATTCGGCCAGAGAAATGCATTCAAAGTGAAAATAAAAGGCGATTTTAATTTGCCTATATTCAATATAAAATAATTATGGGTGGAAATGAGAAAGTTAACAATTTGTGTACCCAAAAAAATATTATCAGCTTACTCCCTCCAGATAGGGATATGTTTGATGGTTTACATTGGTACAACATTCAGGGCTTCCAATTGTATTTGGAACATGTGAATTAAGAACATGTGAATATGTGAATCTCTTCTTGAACCTTTAAAGCAATGAAAAAGGTGACACATCTGTTAGGGAAAAAAAGAAAGACGCGTTGAATTTAATGTTTACCACAAAGTGTATTCCGTAAATATTTTTATATCTATTCGTGCAGAAGTCCTCATACATTAACAATTCATATATTGGACAACTATGGTAATGAATAAGAAAAAAATCAATAATTGCTATAATATTGTGTGTTTGTTTTGAAACTAACTATACGAGTTACCGATACCTAGAAATAACTCACAAGGCTATTCCAAGGCATTGTTCTATTTTCTCTATACGTGATTAAAATATTGTGTTCTACATTTAATTGGCTTTTTCATTGTAACGGTGTCTGTATCCACTCAGGTTTTCTTGTTTAACCACATAAAACGAATCTGCACCACGCGTTATATCATTCACTGAAGATAAACCACTAGAGCAAAATATTATTTACTGGGAAAGGGTAAAATAAAAAAATGCATATTGTATTTTTAGAAATCTAGTAATGCAATTTTCAACTAAGGCCAAGGAAAAAGAAAGGGTTTTCCCTGAAACCCACATATAGGTATGTGAAATCGGATTTGCCGATTAGCGCTACGCTATCGCGCCATTTTGTTTTTGTTTTGCCTTTTTAGTTAACCATTTGGCCGTGAAGCGGAAAAAAGTGGGCCAAATATGCTATAAATAAATCAAATCCTTTGACACATTTCTTTTCTGAGTTTGTCTTATTACTGTGATTCGCCCATATTATATGACCTCTTAAACATCATCAAAAATCAGATGGTTGTGTTTTTGTAACTGGCATACTGACATACCCTGCAAGTGATAAAATCGAAAGTAACGTAATAAGGATACAAAAAGATATTTTAACCAATGCAGTGCTGCTGTATGTACGGACACTTACTGCAACAAAAAATCGAATGGGGACTCATGTGTTCTCAGTACTACTTTTCTTTCTTTAAAAAAAAAATTTCATTCGAAACAAAAATATGAATTACAAGTTTTATACCTCTTTCCTTCACTATTAAGTTACTCCTGCAAATTTAGACATGTTCACCCTTTCGTGTGGATCACTGATAGCGCCTTAAAGGTTAAGATGTCTCTGTTACACTTATCTAAATAAAGATCCGCGATTGCAATCCTTAATACTATCTGAAAGTTTACTCTCAGAACCAAAAGAAATTCCCTAGCTTGTATAAAATTTTAATGGATATGACCTGCTGACTACCTGAATAATAAAATTCACACTACTGATCTGCAGAAAAATCATGGGATTGTTGTGCACTTATCATTATATGCATATGCCACAATCCTACTGGGGTTGCCCTGACGTTCTTTAAATCCGATAATTAAATATTAAACGGCGGAGGGCACATGTGTCCACTAGATATTAGTAATGTGTCTTACTGGTAACTGCTATACAGAGCTGTACTGGTTTTAGACGCGCCTCGCTGGCAAGAAGCTTTGATTTTTAATCAACGCTAAAATATTTTCCAGGCTTCTATATAATGTTTTATATTACAAGATAAATATATCTATAAGGAAATTTTGGACAGTCTAAGATTTATGTCAAATAGTTTAGTATCGATATTTATCAAATTCCAAGAAAGGCATTTCCCCACATTTCGAATTAGTCACCACTCTTTATTACTAAGATAATGCTAAGATTGAGTGTCTTCAATGTCTGCTGACTTGAGCCACTTTGGCCTCGATTGCAAGAAAGGGTATGGCTCATTGATTTCATAGACGGTGTTCGAAGGTTTACGCAACAAGTTGGTGAATTTGAACTTTCACCCTGAAGACCTATCAGCTTTCTTACAGTATTTCTGATTGGCTGATTACATGATATAACTCTCTGAACAACCATTAGAAATAGACGTATAAATGTATCAGTAAGCTTTCCTTACATTGTTGTAAAACAGGTTCTAACTTCTAATCCAAACATGTTCTCTTACTTGTGGACGTTTCATCAGCTACAGTTGTTGCCTTTCGCAACACTTAGATGCGAATGCTTATCACAGCGCTAGTTGGGTATTTCTTGGCGTCATAGTTGCCATTTCTTTTTAACATAAGGGATTTTTTTGAGATCGGTAAATCATAAAAACATGAGAAAGTGGACATTCATCTCTGTTAACGGTTGTACCCCTTCATTTGCTAATCTCTACTCCTTAATCCATCTCTTATAAGGATATTGCTCGGCTCCTATGACTTTTGCCTCACATCATCCAATGACATCATTTTCAGCGACATGGTCCGTTGTAGCGGATTTGTGTACAGCGGAAACAGATTCCTTTCTTGATTCCTTCCTTTCTACACATTCACTAATTTTGTTCACCTCGGCTGAGGTCTTCTAATATCTGGTGCCAAATTGAACTGTTATATGCCTATTGTACTAAAACTATAACTCATAGATAGGGCAAACTATTCCTTTTTTATACCTTAGGAGTAGCACAAGAAATTAGTACATCTTTTAAATTAATTCGAACAATTCTCATTTTTTACCCCTGTACAAACGTTGCCCATTTATTTCTACATGTTCCACTAGTTTGATTTTGGTAAACTTTTAATATAATATTTTGGATTACTTCAAAGTATATTAATACCAAAATTGTTTCTTTTGCAATTTGTTTTGGGTCAAATAATAAAACTGGGGATAATTCCAACTTGTCGGAGCTTGCTTGACCTTCAGTTCTTCTTGTTCTTTGTCCTTCGGCTGTTCTGCAACTATGGTGTCTTTTTCTATCAAATAATTTGCGAATTACACCAAGTTTTTGATGTAGGGAGTGGTAAAAATTGTAATTCAAGTATTGGTCGGTTTTCGATAAACCAAAAACGTTACCGAACCATCGTCCTATGTTACTATCAAATTACCGTTAGCTTGACTTGTACTTCTTTTTTTGGCACATCACTTTTACAAACATAAGCCACATTTTAGGTCTACAATTTAGTAAAGGAGAGGGCGTAATAATAGTTTCAAGTAATTCAATCACATGATCACTAGTCAGGTTTGAACCTTGTTCTTTGTTGTACACTCTTAACACGCCTTCCTTTTCAAGTCCATGTCCATTATTCACGATAGTCAACACCCGATCAATGGGGGTGTTAGTAAATATGCTAACCACATTGTGGTATTGAAAGAGCGTGATCGGATTAGTTTTAGCATGTTTATGAAAAAACAGTTTGGCTTTACATATTTAAACCAGTCTAGTAATTTCGAATAACATCCCTGCTTTGTAGAACATGGTAAAAACATTCAGAGAGGTCCATGAGTCATGGAACAGGCTACTGTGGTCGTAGGGGTGCAGAAGAGTGTCATGGACGGACATTGTTTTTGGTTACATTGAAATAGAGAACTTCTCAAATATTTATGTTTTGAGGGTCAGTATTTATAGTATGGGTATCATTTCATCAAAACAACAAATGTCGGGAAGATTTTACTTTCAATCAATCATGCCACTTGCTTGATGGCATTCACATGCAGACGTGTCCGTCCGTGACACACAAAAAAAATTCAAAAAGTTTTCCTACTTACAGAAAAGAGAAAAAATGAAGAAAACTTAGGAGAATATCTCTCCTCTACATGTGAATATTATGCTGAAATAAACATTTTGGAAATTTTCAAAACTCCTTCCCTTATTGAGGTGGAGTTATTGAGTAGTCATCTATACCTATTCAAAAATTGTAAATAAATTGCAAAGTTGCTTCTCTCGTTAGCTGTGGATATTTGTCCGTGCCAGTGAAAAATGTCCGTCCGTGACACATTTGTTTCGGACAATATTTTTAAAAATAAAGATTGTGTGGAAAAAAAACCTTTCTACCTGTGAAGTAAGTCAACTAACCAAGCTAAATTATGTAATATTTGTTAAGTTGGGGTGCGACAATAAGAAATTTGCAAAAAAATACTAAAATTTGAAACCTCCAAATCTATCTCGTCCGTCCGTGACGCAAACATATCGTTGATTCTATTTTTGCAACCCAATTATGATATTCGTAAATTTAAAACACAAACATGTCATGCATGGAAGTATTTTTTACAGCCTTCCTTTCTATCAAAGTGTCAAAATTGTCCGTCCGTGACTAACCGATCAGGCTCAAAATATCTTCTTCATCAATGACAAATTTAGCTAGTTCTTCTGCCAAGTGTTTCGGATTCTGTAAATGATGGATGCTTTCTCCTAATAGTCCACTCAAAAAATCGACAATCCATATTGTGTTCTATTTCTATAAAGATTAGGAAGAGGGGTACCACCATGAACAGAGATGAAAGGTGGTATCAATTTTCGTATGTTTTGATGATTTGTTGATCTCAAGAAATCCCCAAAGGTAAAAAGAACTCACAACTCTATCGCTAGGAGGCACCCAACTAGCCCTTTGGATCAATATTCGCATTTAAGTGATGAGAAGGTCAACAGTGTTGCTGAAACGTCCACAAATAAGTGAACATTAATCTATTTATTACTTATCTTACATTGTCTCTGATTCATATAACCGTTAAATAACCACTCAATTCGGCTGGTAGTGCCTGTCGAATTAAACCAGTCATAATACATGTAAATCAATAGGTATGATCGTGCTCGGCAATGATATAGAAACAAAGATTTCTTTGCATTGCATTGTTAAGAGTAACTTGGAAATTTCGAAACACTTATTTTTATCATTATAGTAGGAGGCCATATAATGTTGCCGCATCTCATTAGCCACCGCCTTCCCTTCGGGCAGACAAAAAGCACCAGGTAAAAAGTCTTCGTGTTGACAGGGCTTCGTTCTTTTATTAATGCTTTAAAACAAAATTTAAAAATAACTGAAGCCGATGTGGAATTGCCTACAGATGCTGCCAATTTGACTCGTGAAAAAATACAATACACAGATGCCAAAATTATGTATTATGTAATTGTCATATCGCGCGTGTTTTTGTTACAGACACTATTCTACTAATTTCGAAATCAATGGTCACCTTATATACATTTTGACCCTTTACCAATGAATGACCAATGACGATTGGAGGTACGTATTAAATCCTGCTTTACACGAACTGTTAAATGGAACCAAGTAATCAGTTTATAATCGTAAATAATATAGTCATAACTCTGTAAGTCTCATATTGAATTGTCAAACAATCTATTTAGGTGACCAAAAAAACATTGCAACCACTTTGAACAAATTAAGACCAATCCGTAAGGTTTACCCCTGGATGACCTTGAACTGTTATATATATCTATTACTCTAAAACTATAAATCACAGATAGGGCAAACTATACCTTTTTAAAATCGTAGACTAGTCCCCGCAAATTAGTATATCTTTAAAACCAATAGAAAAACTATTTAACACCTTTACAAATCTTTTCGCTCTTATTTCTACATGTTTGATTTTGGTAAACTTGTATGCATTATTTTGGACAATTTCGCAGTAAATGGACACCAAATTGATTTCTGTCGTTTGCCAAATCATAAAATGATGGAATACAAGGCGAAGTATAGCAATAGATATCCATACCCAATGATACATACTTACGATCACTGCTACATTGCAAGTAAAAATTAATCCGGACGGCTGGTGTTTGATATTTCAAGATAAAACAAAACTAGAGAATCCCGAGATATCAGTTAATACAATTTGATAATGGTATTTTGACGAGTGCAGGGCTAGGAGGAATACCATCACTGTCTTGATCAACCTCACACCTGGCATGCTTTAGGCAGATCTTAAAAGCACATTGCCGGTGTCTAGCCTGGATTATTGCTCGGTTTAGTTGTTTTTCTGTCTTCATGTAACAGATAGTGAACTACAAACAATTCCGGAGGTCATAGACTGGGTATGACGTACAGGGTGTTCCTAAAATGATCGTAATCTCATCCTACCCTATTTCACCCCCATTGCTGTCGACCCTATAAGGGGTACATATTGTAATATGCCAGTGATCCCACTTAGGCTAGTACAATTGAGCAAAAATTATTAAGGCTTAAACCCACCAATAATTGCAACAAAACAACTTGCGATATTTCTTAGAAAATGTTAAGCGATGAAATTCAGCAGATTTGCAACGTGTTGGCCAGGTTGCAAGGATTAAAGGAAATATGTCAAGATTTTGTCAAGCTCAGTTTGACTACATTCATAAAATATATGAAAATACATCACGAATTCCGAAAAAAATAATACAATTTGATTGGAAAATTACAAAATAGAGGCATTTTAATTTTTGTTTTTTGACATACGAAGAGAAAAGGGCGGATTTTTCGCACGGCTTCATTGATCAAAAGGCCAATTTGCATCTCCTGTGACGCCAAATTAATGACCAAAACATCGTGTGACTCGAATGTTATGATGAACTGTGTAATATTGACAGATTAATGAAAGTAATAAAATTTTGAAAATAAGGTTACCCAGAATGACATATTTTTGTTCATTTCGTTGTGTTAATTATTATAGAAGTGGCAACACTGCGATATGATGGTCACAACCACGTAAATTATGGATGGTATCACTTTGACGTCACCATTTGCCTGCGATGTGGATCTGTCGGAATCGTTTTCTAGTCAGCTATTGGGCGGAAAATTAAAAGGGCAAAATACTAAACAATGTGGACTTTTCAACTTATTTTGATTATATGTAATCTACGGTTACTTAAGCTTTCCATCCATACAAATTTTCCATATTCAAATCATGACCTCTTTCCTTTAAGTGAATGTCTTATCTAAGAACGATAGCTCAATAGCTATAAGGTGATAACTTTTCAAGATCAACATGATGCTTCATGAAAGAAAAACCTTTCCCTATGAAACTGGAGTCAGTGGTTGTGTTATGTCGCTGTTAGGTAATAGTGGGAGGAGCTAGGAGCCATGTCAACATCATCGTTTACCCCTCACTACAGAAAAGGTTTGACACCTCTGGTAGTTCGTAGGTACCCTCTAGAATAACGCTAGGTAGGTAGTACTCTCAAATTGTGGTTTGTGGTCACTTTTTCAATAGTGGCCATTTTAAGTTACAACAGGGTCAAAAACTTTTAAAATGCTCCAATCATGGTTGAAATGTTGACATATTGTCCGGTCTAGTCATAAGGATTCCAAAAATGTATAGTTTGTACCAATAGGACCAATGGTTTTGGAGTTTATAGTTAAAATGGCTAAAATGGAAAAAAGGTCAAGTTCTATGTATCAGGGGTCAAAATGAGTTGCTCCAATTTTGTTGAAATGATAGAATTTGGTTCATCTAGCTTAATGAGTCAAATAAGGAATAGTTTGGACCATCTGCAATGCATAGTTACCATGTTATGGACCAAAAGTCATCTGTCAACATACCCATTGTGTTGACCTTCTTTGACCCTTATCTCCGTACGTAAGCTTTAACATAATACAAACTATAACCTTTTAATGAGACCTCAACCTCGTCAATAAACTTGGCTATTATTTTAAAATATAATCAGGTAAATTTATGTTTACCCCTGTACAAATTGAAATTTGCCCTTTTTTAACCATTTACCCTTGATAACGCCAAAACCAATGGTCCGTAGGTGGTATACAACTCTACATTTTTTGGAGATCCTTATGATTAGATGGACAAGATGGCAATCATTTCAACGTGATTGGGGCATTTTCAAAGGTTGACCCCTGTGTGAAACTTAAATTGGGCCCCTATTGAAAAAGTGATAAACCACAATTTGAGAATGTACACCTGCCTCGCATTGATGTAGAGGGTCCATACAACTACCAAAGGTGTCAAACCTTTTCTGTAGTGGGAGGTAAAGACTCCTTAAATAAGGCCCCATGATATTCTGCTCCTCCCTATGAAGCTCTCAGTATATATTTCCGTGCTAGTTTTACTTTCCATTTTACATTTGTAGAGCAAAACGTATTACGGATCTACACAGTCAATAAAGGTGGACTGGATTTAATCTGAAAAAAATAAACTTGTGAAAGTTCACAATGTGGATTAAAATGGATTGCTAACGCGATTCCCGGATAATTATGTCCACACAAAATACTTATAGATTGCTGATAACAATACTCGTTGTCATTAAGGGCACACTAAGGATCTAACAGTCAATAAAGGGGGTGATTTAATCTTGAAAAAATACACAAGTAAAGTCACAAGTGGATTTAAAAATGGATGCTAACGGACGATTCTCGGATAATATGTACACACAAAATACTTATAGATTGCTGATAACAATACTCGTTTCATTAAGCACAATAGAAGCTTAAAGGCGCAACGAAAGATTTCAAAGCTATCTATATAGTGCGTCATATGTTAGGATTTCAATAATTCGGAACTCAATACATTTCTTTACGTGCATTGGGCTACAGAAGTCTTAAACGTGATTTCTTTACTATTTAATATAAAGCATTGGGCTGAATTTCGTATTTGCTCTTTGCTTCAATATGGATACGAAATTAGAAATTTAACCAATTGTTGCACCAAAGAAATCATTCTGAGTTTGCTTTCTCCTTCGATTCTTTTGATGGGAAAAGCTTAGTGAATCTCCTCGTTGCCCTTAAAGTTACAACGACATATTTCAATATCCAAATTTGCCTAAAATTATTGAAAAGCCCTGCTGTTACACCTTTGCATTCTTATCTTAAAATATTCCCCATTGATTTGCCATACATTTGTTTGTCACTTAAATTCAAATGACAGATGTAAGTAGAGGAATGCTCATAATCACTACAAAGATATTTCGTGAAGATAGATTCACAATTATGTATACATGTATAATGCCTAGATTTTGACACAATCGCAGTAAGATGACGAAATTCGTTTTGCGCACTTTATACCTCAGACCGACTTGGGCCAATAGTGGGGGACTGTAGTGAACAGATTTTGTGAGTGGCAAACCGGATAAAACTGTGGAATTTTGGTACACAATACTTTATACATGATAATCAAAAAAAAATTGATGGAAGCACTTGCCACACCCTTTTATAGCCCCAGCTTGGCTTCAAAGTTTAAAGGGGTAAAATTTTGAAAATGTTCCGATTGTGTTGAGAAGCACACCATGATGTCTGTCTGGTTACAAGATTCCAACAAGGTATAGTCTATAGCCTGTGACTTTATAGTTTATAGTATAGGGAATTATGGGTACTACCTGTAAAAATGGTAAAAAAAGTCAATTTTGGTTTTGTACAGGGGTTCAAAAATTACAAACTCCTCAATTTTGTAAAATGTGGTTCAAATATTGATTTAGCTCATAGAATGAAATATAGGAATAGGTTTTGACTATCTTACATGTCTGGTTATTAAGCAAAAAATGGCATATAAAGTCAACAGCTATTGGCCACTATGGATTTCATGGACCTCTGACCTATTTTGTGGATAACGTGAAAACTAAGATAACAGATAAGGCAAACTTGTCCTTATTTCAATCCTTTAGCTAGAGAAACAATTTGCACCACATATTTAAATGATCAAAGCAATTTTTAATTTTGACCATGTACACACCAATAATTGGAACTTTTTCGCCATTTTTACAGTTGTTTTGTACCCCATAACTCCGGAACCTATAAGCCATAGATAGTATAAACTATCCTTGGGACCAGACAAACACCATGGTTTGCTTTGTAAACACATTCAGGGAACATTTTGAAAACCAAGCTGGGGGCCATATTAAGGGGGGTGGCAAGTTCTTCCATAATTTATGATATCAAGGCTAAAGGACTTGTGTCGACAAAAATTCACAAATTTATCGGAAGCGACACCACTCGTAAATCCAGTCCCCTGTACAAATTAATGGAGCATTGAGTGGCCAGTGTTATGATTACCGCTGAATATAGCCGGAAATGTCAATAGGAAAATTTGCAAGTTTATTTGATTACTGGACATTGCTTTTGGATCAATATCAACCCGGAGAAAGACTTTAAGTGTGAAGTTAGGAATCACAGCGTTTGAGCAGTGTGTTTAAATTTTAATTAAAGGTCCTGGCCCAACGATATAGCCTCGTTCCCAGAAGCCCCAGTTTTACCGGGATGGGGTCAATATTTTATAGTCAGAAGAAGAATATTATTTTCTCATTTACCCGGGGAAATCTTAGAGCCAAAAAAGGATGTTGGTTTAGAAGTTATGAGCGGAAAATGTGACCCCTTTTGGTCGACCAATGTTAATTTACAGAGTACCTAGGGGGGGACAAAATCACGTTTTAGGACACCCTGCTTCGCCCTCCCCCAAGAGACACAGACCACATGCCATGATTATTGTTATTCACCTTATCTTTCAGGTTCAAAGAATTCTTCACATATTCTTACCACATAAACATGAAGAAGCCTACAGAGGGCGTTTGTGCCTCAGTTGTTACTGCAGCAACTGTTCACAACTATTCCAGTTCTGACAACCAACGGGAAGATGTATGAATAGTAGGAATATAACCGTCTCTTTGAGATGGAAATTAGTCATTTATTAGGCAAGAAAGGTTCTTTACAGTAGAATGCGTATAAATTTTCATTAAAAAAAATGTAGTGCGAGCAAAGCTCGTGCGGAGTGCCTCCTCTTTGTCGCTAGTGTTTGGGCCAGATTCTTCCGTATTATTTTTGCTGTGGGGTTCGCCACACCTCCCGAACAGCGAGTCTGTTACCATTCTTAGCAATTGAATAATAGCCGTTGTAAAAGAAAACTGAGTGTCGATTCCCCATGAGAGAGTATCCTGGATACCATGTCAAAAGTACGGAGTAAACCGTGACTTGTTAGACGAGGTCATTTGCCCTGTCAACCTTTGCTACAATTTGACACAATCAAAACTATGTTCAAATAAAATGGCCAGAATTGGGACCGTCATTTGACACAGTTTTGACATGTAGTTTTGACATAGTCAAAATATTAAAATGAAAACCATTGATTACAGTTGACATATATGTAACTTTATGTCAAAAATTGTCA
>JAMKCH010042892.1:0-12357 GCA_023653785.1 Ophioderma brevispina
AGTTTTTTTATGAATGAACCACAAGGTCAATGTTTGTACCCATGCGCAGTTCGATTAATAACAATTTTCCACAGATACCTTACTGATCCTCGCAAAAACAACGAAAACGGCCACTCCGTTGCATTTTTTGTGAAAAATCTATGCTTTCCCATAAATTTATGAATTTGACATCTAAAACCTGATACGGGGATCTCTTGTATTTCAAATTTCGAATTAGGTAAGAAATGACACTAATTAGATCGGATACACTACAGAACATGTACTACGTGATAGCCGTCATGGTCATTTTAGGTCGGGTTTTTGTTTTAGAGTCGATGCAATATTCGCTGTGTTTTTTCCGAGCGGAAAATGTCAGAATTTTATTTTCCCCGCGTACCCGCCCACGTGACCATCACTGCGCGTAGCAATGTTTGCAATCTGTTTGAATAATTATAATATTTTCATATATTGGTTTATTCCTAACTTACTCATACTTAAGGTTGATTAACAGCTCCATAACTCAGATGGCACCTCCTTTCGAATGCATCCTTTACTGCCAAAGAGAAACGGCGAATTTTTAATTCGACCTTGTCATTTTCTACCATGGTTAAAAAAACACAAAAATGGCGGCGAACCAGTGGTCTTACTGTCACTACTAAAGCACGTGTTCATACATGTGACGTTCAGTGACATGTTTGTATTCGCGTTTCAACCGGCAAAAGACCGTGATTTATGTGTAAATATGAACTTCTCCTTTCTGGCAGAGGGATTCGTTTCTGATCCTGACCTCCTTCGCCAACCCACAATAACAGCGCGCCCTAGATCCAAATAACTGGAAGGACATATGGGTTCCAGAAGTTTATGCCATTTTCCAACATTCAACTAATTTAAAACGAAAATAATTGGACAAAATGAATGTTAGAAGTCTACTACTCACCCTGCATGCAGTTTTGAATTGTAAGTGGTTCTTTTATATAGAATTTTCAGTAGACCATACTTTGACCCATTGTTACAAGATGCTTATCGCCTTCACATCATGTGTTGCGTATTCTGGATTCACCTCAAGCTAATTACGTAACAAGATTCTAATCCCATTTTCTCTAGTATAATTATCTTACGTCATGTAAGTCTGTTGGAAACCAGCTACTTGCCAGCTTGGGTTGACGACATAGGATAAGGTTTTGCATAGTATTCTACTGGACGCATCACCAAATACGTAGTCACGTGGATTTCTAATTTTGAGGGCAATAACTTAGGCTACCTTGATTTTTTAATCCGTATTTCTTGGCCTGCACCCCCGGCATGTATTTTATTTTTTCAAAGCTGTCTATTTTAAGATGGCGGTGAATCGCCTGACAGCGGCATAGTGCAATGTTAGAATAAAAAATTCCACCCTTTACCGTTAATTTCGTCATGCAGCCCTCAATGGTTTTTGTTCTTGACATTTGTCACATTTCTGTAGATATCTTTCACGGAAAAAGGTATTTTGTACTTCATATTTCGGCGTTGTTTGCCGGTGAATCGCCGTCGCTACCGGGCATGTAAAAATAGAATTCACTCAATCATCAGTACGCATGCGCACCTACATTAACCAGGAAGCAACGGAGCGGTTTTTGGTTTGTGCAGAGTCTAGAATTATAACACAAGATGGCAAACGCTCTTGTTTATTGGATTAGCCAGCAACGATAACCGATTTCTCTCACACCTCGCGCGTCCGTCTTGTTGCGCAACCAGCCCGCGTCGTCGCTGAGTGTTACTGCACACTAGTTAGACAGGACTTAAAAATATTTTGGAATGGTATCAAGAGGACTTGAAAGTCAGTTGACTGAAAGTACTGAATGAAAGAAGAAAAATGGTTTAATTAATGGGGTCGATACGTAATCCGTTCTCGAGATATGGCAAATTTAATGATTTGGAAAATTAAGCCACTTTTCCAAGGAATGATAATAGAACCCCACGCAACATCCCATAATGCGAGTAAAAGGAACTTCTACTGTTGATTGAACGTTTTCATTTTGGGCGTACTCGCATCACTTTGGAAGGAACTCGTAATACACTAACCTGTAGCAGTGTAATTCAGTAGGCTCCGAAGAAAAAGGTTTTGCAAATATTCGCAGTTACATTCTGAGCTAATAAAAATTGTTCAATTATCCTGCTCGTAAAACAAGGCACACACTTACCTCAGAAGGTCTTTTACATAATAGATGCATAAAATTCATATTGATTAATTCTGAGCTACAAAACTCAGGGGAGATCCTTCCATATATAATTTTATAGTTCCACAACAGTGACGACAGCGGCAATACTAGCGCCATTACTCAACACGTGAAAGCAAATTGTAGATGTATATTTTGTTTATTTTTAAGCATTTTTTGCAAATCACTGTCGATGATTTGTATTATTAGGACATTAGCAACAACTTGGGTGAGTAATTTTATCTGAGTTATATTGTGAATTCAGTAAATCTGCTGCTACACGTTTTTAAGTACACTCTTCTGCAAACCTAAAATAGAGCGGTCCATAACGAAAACGTCATTCCGATTAAAGAATGCGTCTGATTTGCTCGTTATATTTAGGGTTGCATTGCGAACTACATAATGCATTCCTGTCTGAGCTCCCAGAATGCAATTGTTTTAAGTTATAATTAGCTAAAATTCA
Organism: Ophioderma brevispina; assembly: GCA_023653785.1. Taxonomy (NCBI): domain Eukaryota; kingdom Metazoa; phylum Echinodermata; class Ophiuroidea; order Amphilepidida; family Ophiodermatidae; genus Ophioderma; species Ophioderma brevispina. The sequence goes on from JAMKCH010042892.1 coordinate 2,638, forward strand.
TTGTTTATATTATCATTATGCCAATAATAATCTGCCAGTTGTCTAAATTTGTAATATAATGTAACACTGTCCTCCCAATTGTAAAATATCCCACAATGCATTTCTTTCCATTAGAAAAGCCTGTACCTACATTGTTGTTCCTTAAAAAGTAAGCAGCGAGGTCACCAAGGAGACACTAAGGTCAGTATGCACAAAAGAGTTAGACCAGGTCTAACTTTAGACCCAGTCTAAGTTTAATTTTGTCCCACCAGAAAAGACATTTTCCTTTACACTGATGCGAGGTATTTTGTATTTATTTTGAAAGTTGCATTTAAATCTTTCAAATTTGCTAGTTACTTTACGAAGAAAGTGTGAATAACTATCAATTTGAGGCAAAACTAATTTTGACTTAAACCAGGTCTAACTTTAAACCTGGTCTAACTTTTTGTGCATACGGACCTAAGATGCCATCACCTTGAAGTGTTATCATTATTTGAGCCAATTAAATTCATTTAAGTCATTTGTCAATAATTACATAACATAATACACTGTCCTTATTTGAAGTATCCCATAATGCACTTCCGTGTACTCCCAGAATGCAATTGAACAAGTTTAATTGCATGTAATCTTCAACCATACAAATCACAGATCAAGACATTCATCATGATGGAAATCAGTAACAAATGTGTTAAACATGATACGGGTAAAAGAAAAAGGTGTAGCCTACATAAAATCAATGGACATCGATTGCAATGCTTTCCAGCTAGAGTAGAGTCTAAACCCCCCCCCCCCCTAGTCTGCTAAGCATAACTCACATATGTCTTTAACAGTGTCATTAAAGAGTGAAGTTCTGCAAAACCACATGGAATACATTTACTGTCACATACCTCAACTTCGCGATCTCAAATTCCCCTCAAAGAGCGATATATCCCTGCTTTACTACCAATCACAACTGAGATTCTAAAACGCGATGACATATTGAAACAAACTTAAAAGATTAGACATAAACAATTTGAAATTACGACTACAATCATTCTGCCACTTGGGATGAATGAAGCCATATTTGACAGGTACCAGAGGTCATTTCATACGTCACTGGGTCAAATGTGTCCGTTTGTTTTTTTTTTGTTTTCTTTTTCTACAAAAGGATAATTTTCTCCTGTTTTCTCCAGTAAGCACCTGAGTCGTTGGCCCCTCGTTCGAACAAACAAACATGACGGCTCAAGTGAATAGCAGCAAAATGTAACGGCCGTGGCGTATATAAGAGGCTCAGGGATTCAGTTTGGTCCAGGGTCATGTATGTGACCTTCCGGATCAAGGTCACATTCATTCAGGCCGTTGCAACGAGCCCTGCATGAGAAAGGTGGTTTCACCCAAAAATGCTGCAAATTCTTCTCGTTTTAGAAACTTTTTGAGGATTAGCTTTTTCACAAGGTAATTGATATAGAAGGAACATATATAAACTTGATTCTGAATTGCTTTTGATATTTTGTTCGTTGCCATGTGCAAGTTGGCTCTTTGAAAAAATGGCCTGCTAATGCTGGTAACAGGGGAAAGGTATTCATTGTGGTTTTTGCAGACTCCAAATCGTTAATACAACATGTTAAAGACATAATTGGAGTTATGCTTAGCAGACTCCCCCCCAAACACACACACAAATACATGCACAAGAGGACATGCAAGCCAGGCAGGCTGGCCAAGGATTTACGGTCAATTAAAGTACCGTATCAAGATTAAAGCAATATAAGCCAATTTTTGAAGGGCGCCCCCAATTTTCAAAATGGACTGCTTACACGGATGCATTGGTACCTGGCTAGGAAACATACTGTGAATGGTTAAGCTCGAAAAATGCTATGTGTAACCCCCCCCCCAAAACAAAGGAATTTTGACTAGAATAATTATTATCGGGATCCCCGCATAATAATTCAATGGCTGCTGGAAACGGCCTTCCAATGTGAAATAAGCCGGGAAATAGACCGCCATGTACGTGTTACGATCATCCATTAGTGTTTATAGTCGGGCAAGTCAAGTGAGAGTATTTTCTCGAGGTGGCCACTATTTTCATGGACGGCCATAAAAGTAGCATTTCCAGCTCTGCCGTAAGTCCAATCTGGGATCCCATTCTAATACCAAAATCGCTTATTTTTTGATAAATAAGCATTTTTAGCATTCCGTTCGCAGGTATAGTTTCCTAGACAATTACCAACCGTAAGTGCAAAAAATATCAATTTTAAATTGGGGGCGCTCTTCAAAAAATTGTGCCAATATTGCTTTAAATATCCAGTTATAATTATAAAATCATGCAAAACCCATGGCCATGAACAATTTTATTATAAAACAACAGTAATGGTGTAACCCCGAAGCCAACCGGGTTGAACTTGCATTGCAACGACTTGAATTTACGTAAATGATGCTTGCTTGTTTACGCACATCGCGCTTAATCAACTACAACATTGTGGCATCCACCATGTGATCTTGCCAATCAAGAATTCACCCCAAAGTGCACATTTGAAATCGCGAAAACACATACTTGGGAATACAGCTGAACTTATCGGGACACTTGCCTTTTTAGAGATTCAGTGTGATTTTAATGGAAAATTCGAAAATCGTCCACTCGACGAACACCCGGAAGTGTTGACTTCGATGTCATTTCCCTGCAAAAATAGTCAGCCCAGCTCAACTTCCATTTATGAAGAAGGTTTTTGACCTTTAAACTAGCTATCCCGGATGTGAGAAACTATTATATCTGACCGTTATTCATTAAAAATAAAAAAATCAATGCGCTGTATCCAACTGCCATAGAACTGCCACAGTAACTGAAATTCCAAGATTGGCGATCGCCGCAGGTCATCGCGTGAGAAGGCTACTGAGTAGTATTTTTTTTTACCGCCAACGCCGGTGTAAGCTGGCGATCCTACACAAGCAACGCACCTACATTACTACAAATCTGTGACGTCATGCATTATGGTATCATTGTTGCATTTCCCTAGTGTTCCATTGTCTGATCGACCGATTTTTTTCTGACAATAATATGCGGGAAAAACAATCGATGGAAGAAAACATTCCTCTAAAAAGGTTCCTGCATAGTGCACAAAAAGTCTCCTGATGACCTGTTAATTTTGCTTAGGAAGAGATATTGAGTCCGAGTGATAGTAGTGAATCGGTTGTTATTGGTGTTTTCACTGCTAAGGTGAGAACGAAAAATACCGCGGTCTCTTAAATATGCCCCCGAGAAACGCACGCGTCGAACCTTGGAATTGCCAGCCATTTATGCACGCGAACAAAGTCGGAGCATCCAAACGCTAGAGCGAATGCAAGCGGTCATGACGTCACCCTCAAACTCGAGGGAGCCATGAACAAAGTATAGCCCGAGGTTCCTCTGCTTTTTCCGCTACGATAGCCCCTATATCTCCTCTACAAAATAACATAACAACATTAACATGACAGGTTTTTACGTGATTTTGTAATAATGACACGATTTTGAAGAAGGAAAACGATTCCACCCAACTAGTTTGGTAATTTTGGTACGATGGAATAACACGATGAAACGCAATTGCAGTTCCCTTCGTCTGTGGTAGAGGGGTATAATCCCACTACACAGATTCGATCTTGTAGACTGACTTTGAAGTCAACTGTGGGAGTGGGCCGCGCGTGACTATGGTATCTGCCCCGACTCCTCTAATTTGGAGTCCTTGTCTATCCATAGACTCACAAGGAACACTAATAACTGTCTTGTGGCCTTGGAATAACATAGGACTAGGCTGTTGCGGTGTTTTGAAACACCGACCACCAACGCACACAAAAATCACACTCCGATTTTAACACTGACTACCACCATGACTACACCAAAACACAATGCTGCTTATGCCGTTTTACATAACAAATTAGATCACTCAAAATGGTTGTTGATTAATTTTGATTAATAATGTCATTTGAAATATCTTTTAATTTTTTTGGAAAAATGTCAATTTTCAATGTTTTGTTAAACAAATTAAACCAACTTTCATTTCAGGCAGTCCAATCATCTTACCGGCTTGATCTCATAAGGTTCACTTTGGTACATTATATCAACTTCTAATGTCTCTTGGACAATATTTCTAACAGTCCAGATTTGTGATGACATATGTTCATCAAAAATTGACAATATAATTAATACAACTTACAAGATCATCGGTCTTGTCTTTGTGTCCTTTCTTGGTGTCTTTCTTCTTTTGGCCTGATTTCTTCTATTCCTTTGTCTTATCATCCTTACTAAAATCGTCAACACTGTCACATTCCACATAGCCAGGTGGCACAATACATGTCTTGTAGCAGCTTTATCATGGATGCTGCTTCTTGCTTGCTGGTTCCTGCATTTCTGGAACAACTCCTCTCTCTGATATTGCTTGTGGTATCAGATGAGATGTGACGAACTTCCTGTCCCTATTGCGAGTTGTGTTCTGTGGCTATTGGTTTGGATGCCTGGTCCGTGTAGGTCATAGTGTAGGTGCAGGTGGTCCGTGTAGATCATAGAGTGGATGGACACGCACTTCATCACAATCTTGTGGAACTTCGAATTATCAAAAAGAGGCTTTGGTGCTGTTAGTCATGCCCGCACCCCTTCCATGATACATTAGATGTCTGATACCAATGAAAGAATTTGGTATAAAATTCACCTGATTTGCCACGATTGAAAGTACCCACATATTTCAAAAGGTGACCTTCAAATGATTGATGCTTGTGCCGTGGTTCATCGTTGGTTATGTTGCCAGATCCTTCGCTATAATTGGTTAACTTCAAGTACTTCTCACGTTTCTACATTTCTATATCTTTTCTTGAACTTTGAGTGTGTATGTCACTGAAATGTTGTATCCTTCTTTATGAAAGGTTGCGATTATTTCCAACCCATCTGTCAGTGTAAATTGTCGTCCCCCCTTCAATCCTGGCGCTGATGATCTTCAGTAGCATGCTTGTTCCTGTTTCCAAAGAAAAGGTATATAGACTTCAACGCTGCTTCCTTTTACACAGTCCTGCAACCCCAAACTCCTGTCATGTTTACATGGGTTACCTCTTGATCTTAAATTTTTCTACCAAAGAGACTTTCATCCCAGTATGTAAACCGTGTAACCAGGGGTGGAGCTTCCCCCTCGGGGAATCCTTGTGGAAATCTTTCCCCCTCTGGTTGGGGGCTGGTTAAAGCTGGTAAAAGCTGGTTACGCCACTGCTTTCATCCACTTTGACAATGCCAGAAAAAATATTCACTTCCTGAACGATGATGTTTTCCCATACCCATTGAATGAATAAATCTCTTGCTGACTGTGAACCGTGTATTAGAGTTGATTTGCGGATGGCGTTGATCGAACATTTAGGCAATTAAGTGGCCGTCAAGCAGGGGTGTGAAAGGCCATGGAAAAAAATGAGGAAAAGGGGGAAGAAAAAGAGGAAAAAAGGAGTATAAATGCCCCAAAAAGGCTTGAAAATAAAGGAAAAAGCTAAAACCAACTAAAAGAAAAAGAAAAAGCTAAAAATTTTGGCACTACACAAAATTTCAAAAACAAGGAAATCCTCTTAAACAAGGAAATTGGGTCAAGGAAATCCTTCATGAAGAGAGAATATCTGGAATGGCTGCATGCATTTTATGAAATAATGATCCATATCTATCGACCAATTCTTGCCTTTAGATTTCCAGGAGACGCCATCAATTCTGTCCCTTATGGTGAGAACACACTGATCGCTACATATTTTGGGATTTTCTTGGTCCCATATTGTGTTGTGCACCTCATAATAGCTTCGATTTAATTTCTTGTTATCCATTCATCAAAAAAATTCATCCATATTGAACTATCTTGCAGGAAAAGGCTATAAAAAGCCATCGATCTTCAAATGAATTCCGTGTGACATTGCATGGTTCCCAATGATCTGATATCGAAACCACCCGTTTAATGCATGGGAAGAGGGCCCCCTCCCCCCGACCATATCTTCCATGATGGATTGAAAAGTATGACTGAAAATGTTTCCTCCAATTCAAATTAGTCTAGTCCCCCTGAAATGACTAAATGAGGACAATGGAAAACAATGTCAATGCCCTTAAATTTTGAGTTGCTTGAAAATCCAATCCTGTTTATGAACCCAGCATTGTGAAATTTATTTCATATGTATATAACAGTTACATCAAGGGAATAAATAGAAATCAATCTTAATTGAAATTGTTTATTTTTTTTATTTTTTTTATTTTTTTTATTTTTTGTATTTTGTTTAGTTGTTTTTGTATGTGGAATGTTGTATGTCCTATAATGGACAATCATTCTTTAATTAAAACATTCCCCTATGTAAATGGCAGGTGCAATGGCAGATTTCACCTGATATTGATCTTGGTTCATAACATTCCAAATGGAAAAAACTTGGTAGCTATATTTAAGCTTTCTAAGTCTTCATACCTCCTTGCACTAACATTCCATGCATACAATGTATAGTGTTCTACCCTCGAAAATAATCTATATAGAGTTCGGATACGAGGAATTGATATCAACTCTGACATACCCCAAGCAAATATAGCCCACTCGTCAACACTATGGGATTTAAGCCATTTATATAAATAAAAGGTGCAAACTAAAATACGTTTCCAGTGGCGAAGATGCAGAGTCCAAAAAAATCATCTAATAGGTTGGCCACTGTGAAGCTGGACCAATGATGTCTTGAATGTCATATCAAAAATTGTAAATCTGTCGATTACTGTATAAAAGGTATAGGAAAAAACAATGGGGCTTATTGAGGGCCTAGTATATAGAATCTGAATAGTCTAACCAATGCTCTATATACTATAGTCGCCGTAATTATTGTTTGAACTAAGCGTACGCAGTACGGTAGAGGGCCGGTTGTGCAACCCTGTACATGGGCGTATCGCATGTCTATTTTAATCATTGTGTTTACGCGCTGTCTACAGCAGTGCGACCCTTTTTTTTTTCCCCCCAACGACACAGCCAGCATTGTTCGAACAGTTCAAACAGTTATACCTCGAGTATAGGAACTTTTACTAGGACCTTTTTGATGTGAGGGGCATATTAAATGTTTGTTGTTTATTTGCTGTTTTTGTGTGTGTATGTGGTGTTTGTTTGTGAGTAAAGTCAGGTGTAAATCTAGATCTGAAGCAGTCAGGCTCTTTTGAACATGCCAATGTGAATATAAATCTGTTTTGAAGTTTTGTGCTTTACAGGAAGTTTTAAAGGTATTGGTCAGAACACAAAAAAAGATACACAAAAAGGAGAGGCTGGGGATGAAAGAACATATGAACTCAGTCCGATACATCCCTGGCCTGGTTACATGTTCACAGGGAAACTACGCCATTTCCATGGTGAGTAAAAGGTTGCAATGTGCTGCATCATTGGATCAATTTCTGATTTAAAATTTGGATCAGGAAATAAACTTGTACCCTCTTTCACATTTTAACTGCCAATAAAAAGCAAGAAATGTGCATAATAAAATTTGAACAACAAGGAAAATTAATGAGGTGCACAAATTACGCCAATTCATCAGGTGCAGCTTTTAATGAGTCTTTCAATGGCCCAAGTGCTGCATAACATAATTTTTTGATGGGTGGGTATCTGGGGTGTACAGGAATAAGAAGAAAGCAGTTTATTACAATACAATGTGGTTGAACTTTGGATATATGCTGATTCTTTAGGACTGGGTCATTGAGAGTTTAAGGGTAAGGCGAAACAAAAAATACCGTGTTTAGGGCTGCGACCCAGATTTTGACATTGGGAAGACCTTTTTTTTTTAGTTTTACCAAAAATTCATGTAAAATCACCCTTTTTTGGTGAAAATTATCAATTGTGGGCTGATTTTTTTTTTTAAATATAACTCCCCGCCTAAAAAAATCCGAACGATGTTGAAATGGCCATCAACGTTGCTCAAACTTGCTTTCAAATGAACGCGCCAAGCCAGCTGAGAAATCTCTCAAACTCCACCTCATGCTTCGTTATCAATGCATTACGGAACCGCAGTGGCGTAACAGCTTTTTTTCAGGGGGGGGGCAAAGGGGGAGCAAGATCCCCACAGGGGGGCAGCTGCACCCTCTGGCTACGCCAATGGGACACAGGTCAATCAAGCAAACACATTACGCGAACACGCTCCTGGGCATTTGTATTATAATTCCCTACATACCTTTATACCGTCCAATTTATATTGTTCGGGATTTTAGGCGGGGAGTAACTGTTCATTTTTCTAAGATTTTTTCAGATTTTAGGCTCTTTTAGGCCATTTCCCCTCCAGAGATCAAACACAAAGACCAATACTCGCCTCGACCAACCTACCCCAAATGAAAGGTCCTCCCCGAAAACAGTAGTCTAGCAGATTTCATGGGTTCCCATGCACCCCCCTTAAACTAATTCCTAACACCATGATTTTTTAGAAAATCTCTACGACATCTACTTAAGAATTTGATGTGACCCAAAATCAAAATTTTGGTCCCACGGGGTCCGTTTGGCGGCCATACTGGATCTAAAGAGATCCGTCATATAAAATGGCTTTGGATTGAGTGAAAAGTAATCCAAATGAGTCGTCTCATCATAAGGAATCAGAAAATATATACTTTGGCATATTTGTGATATACTCAGGTGCAGAGATATGGGTGAAAATGTGATAAAGGGTCTTGGCACTTTTGATGTCGTCATTGTACAGGGGTCAACTTTCAAAATGCACATGATCTGAACAAATTGGTTGTCAAATTGTACTATGATCCACGAGCAATCAGAAAAGTATATTTTGCACTACTAGGATGTTTATTAGGTTTGTAAAATTCAGTGTAAAGTTTTACCTTTTATCAAATTTGTATTGTTTTGTATGGGACTTAGGACTACTCGGCTCTTTAACCGATAAACCAAAATGGAAGATCGAAATCATTGAACTGTACATTTCCGATTGCTCATGCTTATCAAACAATTTTGACAACCAATTTTGTCAAGATTGAAGCATTTTGAAAATTTGGCACCCCATGTACCAATGACAATCAAAAGTTCAATGACCTTATTGCATTTCACCCATATCTTGTAACTGAACATCACAAATATGCCAAACTATATATTTTCTGATTCCTTAGTGTGAGACAAATCATATGAGATACTTTTCAACTAAATTGAACCACGTTGTACGATTAATCCCCTAACTCAAGATGCCGCCAAACGGACCCTGGGGACAAAATTTGAATTTGGTAACACAAAATTCTTTAAGTAGATTCATAGAGATTCTAAAATCATGTTTAAATGTAGTTTAGGGGGTGCAATGGGAACCCATGAAACTTGCTAGACTAAAGGTGTGTTTTTTTGTCGCCTAATGAATCAATTCATCTACACTAATTGTAACCATTGTTTCCCGCATAACATTCTTGTGTTGTATGGGCTCTGCATGTTTATATATGCACGGCCCTCTAGCAAGACTAGCTAGTACTTGTACATTGAAAAACTACCCAGAGTACTGTGAATTCTTGTGTTTATTCGGGGGGGGGTCTCCACCACGTACTGTACCAGATAGCATAGAAAAGCCAGACTATGGCGGACCCATCCTGAGTAGATTCACATCTTTTAACATTGAACTCATTGAGACCTGTGTGACTAACATTTCTGAGGTCACAGTTTCAAAATATGATGTTGGAGAATGTCCCACTTTAGTGACTTTGTGGTTACTTATTATCTTGTAATTTTACCTTTGAGGGATTTGCATATTAATAGAGTGGTTATACCTTTGAGGGTCTGTTCCCTATATTGT